>JAGMWU010000249.1:30160-42519 GCA_018697195.1 Certhia americana | reverse complement strand
ATCTGTGAGTGGCACAGCCCAGGCAGGTGCCACAAGGGAATCTACCCGATCATCTCCTGCAGCCAACCCTTCTTTAAAGCCAGAAGTAATTCTACTGTGAGTAATCAAGTAAGCATGCTGCCCGTGGGTCAGTAAATCCCACAGTTCTCACAACTGTTGCCACAATACCTGATTACTTACTTCCTTTAAAATGGCTTGCTCCAAACGCTGCATTTTTCCAACCACATAGACTGAGTCTGAAACCACATTCACAAGCTTAGCATTCCACAGCTCAAAAACTCTAACAACGGCTCTCAATTCCAACACTTGCACTGACCCTTTTACATCTGTCCAAACTTCTTCCTTCCACTCACCATCCTGCAGCCAAGTAATAGCTGCACGCTGAATCTTCTTGCTTGCATCTGTAAAGACAGTAGAACCTTTCCCTGGGCTTACTGAATATTTAGGTATCTCTTCTATTTCACAAGATGACAAGAGTGTCATTGCTTTATGTGGTGGATAATGCACCTTCACCTGACCCCTATATTCCAGGAGTGCTATTTGCATTTCCACAGACTGTTGCAATGCCCACTGTAAATATTCTGCTATCAAAAGTACCACAATATAATCTGGATCGTTTCCCTTTATTCCCATAACGCTACTTCTTCCTTTCATAATTAACTGAGCAATTGTCTCTAAACAAGGGGTGACAGTTTTTGGTGGAGAGGCTGACAGAAAGGTCCATTCCAAAGTAATCAGTGGGACTTTTCTCTCAACCTTCCATTGCTTCAAAGCTGCATTAGGATGTTGCAATTAATTAACAACCGTCAGACCTAATTCACATTCTGAATTCCCCCGTGATGTATATCCCTGAACAATTTTCTTAGAAACTGTTTGCAGCACTTGCTGTGCTGCAGGTGTTAATGTTCTCTGTGCATAACCACCACTGCCCCTTTTAGCAATTGTAGTAATGGTCCCAAGTGCTCATTGGTTATTCCACAGGTATTTCTAATCCAATTTATGTCACCCACTAACTTCTGTGCATCAGCTAACGTTCTGATCTCATTTCTGATTGTTAATTTCTGTGGCCTTATCTCAGTTCCTGTGATAGTCCAACCCAAATATGTCCAGCAGCTTTCCCTCTGAACTCTTTCTGGTGCAATTTGCAAAGCCATATTGGCCAATTCAGTTTCCAATTCAGTCAACAAAGTATCTGCGTCAAGTTGTTCTCCTGCTATGAGGATACCATCCATATCATGGTAAATGATTAAGGCAGGCTTTTTATGGCAAATCGGATCCAATGCCCGTGCTGCATACATTTGACACATTGTGGGAGAATTTTTCATTCCTTGGGGTAAACATACCTAGTGATATTATTTCATGGGTTCTTTTTGTTGATTGAAGGCACGGAAAAGGCAAATTTTGGGCAGTCATCTGGGTGTAATGGAATTGTGAAGAACAATCTTTTCAATCACTAATCAAAAGATCCCAATTTTCTGGTATCATGTTGGGAGATGGGAGTCCTGGTTGTAATGCACCCACAATGTCTTCCATAACCTGCTTAACTTTACGCAGCTGAAGCAACAATCGTCATTTTCCACTTTGCTTTGGAATGGTAAGCACAGGAACATTCCAAGGGCTTATAGAAAGAACAATATGACCCTTGTCCAATTGCTCCTGTAGCAATTCCTGTAGGTGGGCAATCTTTCCAGTGTTCAGCAGCCATTGATCAACCCATATAGGAGTATCTGTTAACCATGTGAACTTTTGCATTGGTCACCCCCCTTAAAACTCCTCTCCTTCTGAGGTAAGCTGAAGCCCCATTTGACTGAACACATCCCTTCCCAGGAAGCAAACTGTGCTTCTCATTACATATTGATGGTTGTGTTGATGCCTGTAACCCATCAGGTAGTGAAAAACTAATTGACAATTTATTGATCTGAGTCATTTGAATTCCTCCCAGCCCCATTCCTGGTGTCTGTAGGTTCTGTGAGGGCCAATGTTGAGGCCATTTTTCCCTAGGAACAATGGTAAGGTCCACTCCAGTGTCCAGCAACATTTTAAAATGTAAAGTGGTGTTGTGGGATCCCATTACTTTAACTTCTTTGATTGGTTTGCATTTGTCAATTTCCATAGGAAAGTAAAGCTCCGGCTCTGCAGTTCAGCCAAATCCTCCATCTCCTCTAATCATTTCATTGCTATTAGGGACCGTAGCTTTGAATGTTCCCAGCTGTCCAAATTTGCCCCTGCTGGGATGACAACGAGAGGCCTGGGCATGCACACCATCATTCCTTTGTTACCAGTATAATCTGCATCAATTACTCCAGGTAAAACAAAGAAACCTTTAAGCATTGTTGATGATGTGCCTAATAGCAAAGCATTCAGTCCCCTCCCCAAGGGTGCATTTCTGTTGGTAGGGATACATTGTTCCTGGTTATTCCTGAGGGTCATGGCTGTTGCTGTTGCCACATCCACTCTGGCACTTCCTGTCTGCTTCCCAAGGGGGTCCCATCTTTTTAGAAGTTTGAATAGCAATCCTGTGTACCATGGCCAAATTTATGTCAGCGATTACAAGTTCCACTAAATCCCATCACTCGAAAGTGACAGCTTTGTTTGTTGTCCTCCCCCCTTTCTTTTTATTTTGCATTGGGCCTTAAGATGTCTCAGTTTACCACAACTGAAACCTTTTGAACCTTGATTGTTTTTTCCTTGTTGAATCAAAGGTTTCAAAGTTGCGGCAAATGCATTAGGCATGTATGCAGCTTTTTCCTCAGCTGTGCCAACTTTAGAGCAAGCTTCATTCATATCCACCGAGGTCGCTGATGTTGGCAGCACCTGTAACAATCGCTTACAAGTCGGGTTGGCATTTTCTACAGCCAAGATCAGTAGCGAGGCTTCTCTTACAGGGTCAGTAAGTGGTGCTTTGTCTAAAGCATTTTTCAGTCTATCTAAGAACTGCATATACAACTCTTTAACATCTTGTGTAATTTTAACATAAGAGGCATTTGGTTTCACATCTTCCGGTAATGTTTCTAAAGCTTCCCTTGCTAGGCCTTCTGACTGCCTGAAATTTCAATGTGCAGTCGTGCTTGTACTTGTACATCAGCAAAGGGTCCCTGGCCCAGTAACATAGCTACAGAAGTTCCCCTTAATGGATCCCCATCAATCCTTTCCAGATTGTTAACTGCAGCAATTTGACACAAATCAGACCACCTTGTTCGCCATACCAATTCTTGCATAGGTGTCAGTATCAGTCTAGCTATTTGTCTGCAATCAAAATGAGTTAAAAGTGATCCAGTAAAAATATTATCAATAAGGGTTTGTATAGAGGGAGGGGTTAATCCATACTGCAAAACTGATTGTCTAGCTTCTTTAATGATTTTCCAATCTAATCCATACCATGTCTTTGGACCTCTCCCCCCTTTCCCATCACTCCTCCCCCCAGCTGAACCAGATACATCATTGGAATAAATTCACATTCAATCATTGCTTCCTTTATCAGTCCTTTCCACTGCAATCTGGGGCCATCATCATTGTCTGTGGCTCCATCCAACTTTGGATTGCAAGTGCCTGACAGCCTCTCTGTGGCTGCCATGTCGTCTCATCTGAATTGTTCATGCAGTTTTTGTTGTTGCTCCAACTCCCCCAACTTTTCTAAGAATTCTAGAGCCCATAAAGGTTGATCTCCCATTGCCTGCTGATTACACGAGCCAGCAGGTGATGGTGGAGTTGGCACAGGGAGTGCTGGATACAAATGACAGGTGTGGGGTGCAGGTTGTGGTGGAGCAATTGCAGCTCCCTGTTCCTCAGGCTCAATTTCCATTGCTTTATTTTGTGCTGGGTTCAGTGCTCCTTGAGGGTTAACACCTGATTCCTGTGCTGGAGATGAGTTCTGTACTGTCTGTGACCCTCCTCCTCCCTCTGCTTCCTCCAGAGGGGGTGCCGATGGAGAAGCAAAGGAAGGAATGCCAGGGTCATTGCCAAATACTTTTAATGGAAATGCAGACACCAAGTCCCAGAGTGGCAAATGCTCCTGCAGCAGCATTTTGCTCTGCTTTCATTTCATTATTGGGCTACTGAACATAGTTTATATTTTTTTCTCATCAAAATCACACACTGTCTGATTGGCTGCTCTGTTTTGTTCACTCATATTTTGATGGGTAGCTTCCTGACGAATTTAAAGTTCATCAGTAAAGGGTTTGGCTTAGAAACACCATGACAAGAGCTGCTTATCCAGCGGGGCGCCTGCCCTGTCAAGGCTCTCAGGCACAATTTCCGTTATCCAAGTCACGGCACCAAATTTCTTGTAAGTTCGCTGCCTAATTAAGTCCAACAGAGTCAAGCCAATTAAGAAAATTATTTTATTAAGCAAGCAGCAAAAAGCAAAACAGCGCTGGGCGGCCTGGGGAATCTCCTGTTCCACTAAAGGCACACGTTTTACTCAGATCAGTTTGATTTTTTACATTATTTTCTTCATGTATAGGTGGCATTTTCAACATCTCCTGTGTTTGCACAGTCTGTTGTTTAGGGGGTAGTTTTTCTGCCCTTTCGACCATTTGTCTTGAAATCACTAGTTTACAGAGCAGGAGGTATGTGGTTATCTTGCTCATTACTCTTTGCTAACCTAATCAATCTTTCACAAAGCCTTAGCCGAGAATACACATTTTTCGAAGACTCAGGCACATTAGTCCCTTAAGATTTGATTAACAAACTTATATAATTATTACAACTATAACTAGTCCCCTAGGATTTGATTAACAAACTTCTACGTAATTATAACGCCCAGCATGGCTGGAGCTGCTGGCACAGCTTGGCCGAGCTGCACAGCTGCCCCTCAAGGCCCCGGTGAGCAGGGGATGGCTCTGGGCAGGGACCCTGTCCAGGAGTGGGCCCCAGAACGTGTCTGCCTTTCAAGAGAAATCTCGTCCAGGCTCATTCTCCTTCTTGGCCTTGCTTTGCCTTTGCCAGCTGCTCTCGCACAGGATTAACAATCAATGACTATTTTGACAGGAAAGGGATACCGACAAGTTGCTTCCAGCGTGCACCAGAAAGTTCACTCTGTGACCAGCCAGGAATTCGGGTCAATCCATATCCCGATCCCAGTAGAGAGGGGAGCACAGATCAAAACCTTTTTCTGGTGTACTGGGCTCCCCAACTGCTTTAGGGAACTGAGCACTGCAAGCAGGTCCTCAGTGTGTGAAGACATGGCCTCAGCTGTAACCGTGGGTGCCTCCTGTGGCCCAGAAATGTCCATGACTGTAAATGTGTGTTTGGCTGAATCACAAGGTCAGGGCATAGCGAGACCCTTGTTGTTCCTATGGCGCTGCTCGTCAGCCCCAGCAGACCCCGGGGCTGCGGCCCTTCCCTGCCGGGGCCCTGACCCGGCCCGGCCGCGGGACCCGGCCCGACAAGGGCACAGTGGCTCCAGAGGCTCCATCCTGCCCCTAAAGGATGGGCTCTGCCCTCCCGCTGAGCCGGCAGGGCGGGCCCAAGGCTTTGCAGGGAGCTTCCTGATTCTTTTGCACAGCCTCGACTGACGGTGTCCTTTGCTGTGCTGAGAAGACTAAAATATCTCCTCTCATTTGACCCCACAGCACACCTCAGAAGAGATCCCTGCACACTTTAGCAGGGACACCAAAAAAACCCTGCGTGCCTCAGGATGTGCAGGCCCAGATGATGCCAGTGAAGGAAATGTTCCCTCAGCCCAGGGACACTCAGAATGAGCTCCCCAAGCCCCTCACGGCCCTGACACTGCTCACAGCAGCCCCTGCCTGGCTCCTGCCTGCCCACACCATGGGCATCCACGGCTGCTCCTGCACATGGAGCTCAGGCAGTGCTGGTGCCATGTGGGCTTTGCTGGTGCTACCACCCGGACACTGGTGTGACAACTCCATTTCTTTATTCAAACATAAATACATTGGCAAATCTCTGGCCTGGCAAACAGGGACTGCCCATCTTCAGTTTGGGGCAGAGTACAAGGCCAGGGGACTCGGGCAGAGGGTCTCGTTTGGCAGGTGTGGGTATTGGGCCAGACTCAAAACAAGGGTGCAGCTGCACCAGGGCAGATGGGCAATGATTTGAACGGCTGGGATGGCAGGTCAGTTTGTCACTCCTTGTGTTTTTCGGCTGGTCTAGTGAAGCTTCAGAGGAGCACCTGTGGAGAGAGGAGGTGTCAGAGGCCCCAGCTGCCGCTGGCACACAGGGACCCTCCTGCACAGCAGGGCCCTGAGCTGCCAAGGCTCCCCAGCACGGCTGGCCCAGTTGGACAGCTGCCCCTCAAGGCCCTGGCAAGCAGGGGATGGCTCTGGGCAGGGAGCCTGGCCAGGAGTGGGCCCCAGAGCACGTCTGCCTTTCAAGGGCAAACTCAACCCCTCTCTTTCTCCTCCCTGCATTGCTTTGCCTTTACCCACTGCTCCTGGGGCTGCTCCAGCACAGGTTTATTCAGACTGGAAGGGGACACTGAGGAGTTGCCTCCCACTTGTGCCTTCATCTTCACACTGTGACTGCCCAGGACTTCAGGTCAATCTATATTTCGGTCACAGTTTAGTGGGAAGCACCGATGAGATCCATTTTCATGGTGTTCTGTTCTCCTCACCTGTTATAGGGAATTGGGCACTGTAAGGAGGTCTTCAGCATGAGAAGCCACGGCCTCAGTTGTAACCACAGGTGTCTCCTGTGCTCCAGGAATGGCCGTGGCTGTAATTGTGTGTTTGTCTGCAGCACAGGGTCAGGGTGTAGCGAGGCCCTTGTTGTTCCTGCGGCGCTGCTCGGCAGCCCCAGCAGACCCTGGGGTCGCGGCCCTTCCACTCTGGGGCCCTGACCCGGCCCAGCCCAGACACATGGACCCGGCCCAACAAGGGCATGGTGGCTCCAGAGGCTCCGTCCGGCACCCAAGGGATGGGCTCTGCCCTCCCGCTGAGCCGGCAGGCCGGGCTCAATGCTTTGCAGGGAGCTTCCTGCAGCTTAAACCTCAAATGAGAGTGTCCCTTTTCTGTGCTGAGAAGACAGAAATATGTTTTACCCCACTGAAAACCTCACAAGATATCCCTGCACACATTAGGAGAGACCATAAATATTCCTTTGTGCCTCATGAGTGATTCCTGCACACTTTTGGAATGACCCCAAAATAGCCTTGTGTGCCTCACAAAAGAATCCAGGCTCCTGTCCACCTTACAATAGACTTAGCTCCTCTCCAGGCCTTGATGGCAAACACTAAATTGCCATGTAAATCAAAGGAAGTTAAGCCCCTGCCAGCCTTACAGAGGTAAATCCAGTCACCAGTACTCCATAGAAAAGATCCCGAATCCCCTAAGAACCTCATGAGGAAGCCCAGCTACATGCACCACATACAAAGGGCCCAATCCCCCGCATGTCTTACAGGAAAACCCAACACCCCCATGTGCCTCACAATGGAACCCAGTCATCTGCCAGCCCTACAGGGGTCCCGCATCACCTGCATGCCTGTCCCAGGGGCGATGTTGTGAGTTTTGTGTCCCCAGTCGTCTGTTCTGTTTGGGCTGGATATGTTCTTCAAGACTGGCTCAGGGAAGTTTTGTTTCAGTTTTGTTATCACCCTTCTGATAATAGTCAGAGGGACATAGACATATAGTGCTGCTTATGCGGCTGCTTTTGCTTTTCTTTGCTGGCGTTGCTCTTGCTTCTGCTTAGCTCTTTAGTTATTTTATCGCGACAGTCCAAAATTCCTCCGGACTGTTTTTCTTTCCCTCCCTCATTTTGTGGAATCATTCAAGCCTGCTCTGGACTGGGATCTGGGAAACACCGAGAGTCTGCACTCTGTGGCCTGCAGCAGCCTGCCCAGCACTGGAGAGATCAACAATAGAGCAACCACTCCCCAGAGAGACTTTTGAATTTGTTATCTCATCAGAATGGTGATCCAGTATTGTTCATTTTGTGTGTTGGGGGGTGCTCTGTCTGTTCAATAAACAGGTTCTTTCCACTTCTCTCCGAGGAATCTTTCCCCAACCGGTTGGGGGTGGGAGGGGCTGTGAGGGTTTGCTCTCTGAAGGGGTCCGCTTGGGAGTTTCTCCCCAAACTTGCCCTAAACCAGGACAATTATTCAGAGTGTAAGTGTAATAGAGGAACCTATTTCTTCAACTGTTGTTGGTAAATGTAGGGGATTGGTTTGAAATTCATGAATTTCTGTTTGTTCTCCATTGTGAGTGACATCTACTGGGATGGGGGTTGATGGCTAAACTAGGAATGAAAGTCCATATAATGCAAGGGGATAAGGAAGCTCCCAGCACTGTAACTTTGTGTCAAATGTCTGAGCAGACCTATGCTAAAGTAACCCCACAAGTGTGGGCAGTGCCAAGGAAATGTGGAAAATGAGATGTGGAACCTTGCAAATGACTTGGAAGCCACCAGCACAAGTGGTGTCTGAAAAGCAATACCCTACTTGAGGGGAGGGAAGGAAAGGGGTTACAGCCTGTTCCTGAGTGCCTGTTAAAGGCAGGTCTTTGCAGCCACGGGTGGCTCCTATGATGCTGCTATCCTGCCAGGTAAGAACCTGGCAGAATTTTTGAGTGTTCAAAAGCAGATGATCTGAGGCTCCTGTCCTAGCCCTTCCAGACAGGGAGAAAGAATTTGAATTTTATGTGGCTCTTGAGCAGGGGTATGTCAAAGGAGTGCAAGAACACCACGGGGTGCTACTTGCAGACTCATGTCCCATTTTTATAAACTGCTAGACCCATGAGCCAGAGGTGGCCCCATTGTTTGCAAAATTGTGCAGCCACCGGCTTTAATGGTAACTGAGGATGGCAGGAGGTTCTCTAATCCATAAAAACTCACATGAGGTTAAGGCTTTGTCCCCCAAAAGAGCCTTTCATGGAACAGGAAGCTCTAGAATCAAGATGTGTGGAAGGATTTAACCCCACTGCCAGTTCCCGGCTGAGCGAGGGCAGCGCCAACGTGCAGCAGCTCAAGGATCCGCTCCCTGTGCCCTTGCCGGGATAGGGCTGCCCTGAGCCTTGGCATGGACAGAGGGTCCCCCTTGTGTGCTCGCTCTGACCCTGCTGCCACAGCCTGGCTCCGTTCCATTCAGCTTCCTCCCGTCAGGGACACTCTCCACACAGATGCTGCTTCTGATTCCTTGCATTCACAGCACTGTTTTTCCTGCATTTTAGCCAGGCCTTCCCCAGTGTAAGGGGCCGGGCTGTTCAGGGCAGAGTGTGTTGATGTTTCTGTGTCCAAGGTTAGTGTTTTGCGAGCTGTGGTGTGTCCCTTTTGCCCAGCGCTGTCCCTCTGTGCCCTGCTGGCCGACGTTTCCCCTCAGCAGGGCCGAGCCTTTTCCCGCCCTTTTTGCCCTCAGCGCTGGCCCCGCCCCCCGCTCTGACCACGCCCCCTGTGCTCGGAAGGGCTCCCCGCCCTCCCCTCCTTAAACCCCGGCCCTGGCTCTGCCCTCATTAGTGCCGCACTAATCAACGCCCTGCCGGCACACAGCAGGGCTTGGCAGGAGCTCTCTGACACAGCCTGCCTGCCTGGGGCACGGCACACATGCACACTGCTGGACCCCCATTCAGGGCAGGGAGCCCGGGCACCGTCACCCGCCGGGAAAGATGCTCCGTCCCAGCCCACAGCTACACCAAAGGGAGAGGAGGAAAGCAGGGTGCCACAGACACAGCACCCCTCAGCAGTTCCCCTGCTGTCTGTTCCCCACCCTGCCCCTTCCAGCTCCATGCCATGTTTACAGGAGCTCTAAAAGAGGAAAGAGAGAGAAACAAGCTCCAGAGCGAATTCCTGGAAGAGAAATCCATGAATGGCCAGGACGCTCTTGTGGCTCCTGCCTGATAATCATTCCTGTGGGGGACACGCCACAGGGTGTCCCTGTGGAACTGTCCAGCTGGAGCTGGACACTGATCTCTCTTGGATCTCCATGGCACCTGTCCCAGACAAGGATGGTCCTGGATATGCACCTGGCTCTGTGCCAGAAAGGTCCCTGCTCCCTGGTGTGGGATGGCAGGGGTAGCAGTGGCCCTCTCACACTCATCCCACTCATTGCTCCCTGCACTGGCTTTGTCTCTGGGTGTTGATCTCCCCCTTTTTCAGGGTGTCCAGCCCTGTTCCCATGGGGAGGGTCCTTGGAAGCACCCATGGCATACCCAACCTCTCTGGGGGTGGGAGCACTGGTGAGGGAGGGGGCTGTTCCTGGTGACGAGAAACTTGGCTGCTGCCGTGTGCCAGGGGCTTTCTGCCTTGCTGGGCTGGGGGAACACCCTCTCTGAGCTCAGACCCACACCCACTCCTTCCCACAGCTCCTCCCACAGCATCTGCTGTCCCCCAAAGCCTTTCCTTGGCTCTTGGCATACCCTTCTTCTTGCCCAGGGAGCCTCCTCCCAGGTAAAGGGGGGGCTCCCCAGAGCCCACGACTCTCCAGCTCAACCCCTCTAGAGCCAGGCAGAGACAGCCCCCGGCTGCCCTAGAGAAGAGGGGAAGGAGCCCACACCGACCCCTCAAATCCCAGTGGGACAAAGACACAGGCCATCCAAATCATAGGGGGACAGGGAAAATGCCCTGCAAGAGTCTCTTGACCAAGGCTGCAGCTGCTGTTCGTCACCTAAATAATTAGAACCTCGCAGCAACCCCTGACCAAGATCAGAATTCAAAGAAAATTGGAACACATTGTGACATTGTTTCTTTGTGATAACTTCGGTCATCTCCCACAGCTCCCACAACAGGCACAGTGCAGATCAGGGCAGGATACTGGGATGGCCTGGGTTATCCCAGCATTTCTTGGACACTCGGTGAAGCATAAAAACCTGGCCAGGCTTTCGCCAGTGCCTTCGTGAACATGGGATAAAACTCCCAGATGGCCTTTCCCAGAAGGTCCAGGGGTGTGTGGGGTAACGCTGCCAAAAATGGGCACATGGGAGGGGACCAAACTCACTCGGCAGGAATTCCAAAGCACTTCCAGGGTGTCCTTTCCCTCTTGTCCATGCAGGACTTTGATCCTTCTCCAGGACCTTCTCCCTTCTCTTGGGTTCATCCTGCAGTGTGGGGAGCAGCTGTGGGGGGATTCCACCCCTTGTCCCTGCTCAGGTGAGTCCCCAGGTGTGGAGCTGCCTCCAGCCCAGGAATCCTGAGAGGAGGGTGCTGAGCTGCTGGAGTGAGTCCACAGGAGGCCACGGAGCTGCTCCGAGGGCTGGAGCCCCTTTGGAGCCAGGCTGTGAGAGCTGGGGGTGTTCAGCTGGAGAAGAGAAGGCTCTGCCCAGAGCTCAGAGCCCCTTGCAGTGCCTACAGCGGCTCCAGCAGAGCTGCAGAGGGACTGGCAGCACCTGGGCCTGGCAGCGCCTGGAAGCAGGAGTAGGCAGAGCTGGGAGCACCTGGATCTTGGAGCAGCCAGCTCCCACCACGTTTGGTGATGCCTGAGCAGGGCTGCAGCGATGCCAGTGACATCCTGCAGTGACATCTGCCCCGTGCTGCTGGGCGTGTGCTCAGTCCCAAACCTCACCCTGCTGCTGATCTCCATCTCACTCTGCCTTGAGACACACTCACCATCCCGGATTTAACCTCGTCCCAGTCCCAGACTCGTGCAGCCCCAGAGCCCATCTCAAGGACAGGTGTTGCAGTTTCATTTTGAAACCAGAAAGAAACATTAATTATGTTTAGTTGTTTAGGTTTGTCAGTTTGAGTTTTCCCAGCCAATTCACCAATTAATGTGGTGGGTTTATTTTTTGCTGTGACATGGGATTAGGAGGAAAGCAAAGAATGTTTAAACTTGAATGGGTATAAAGAAAACTTTTTTAACAGAATGAAAAGGAACATAATATGAAAATCAGAATGAAATTTTCAGGATACCCTCTTTCCACTTTTCTACTGACAATGTGGAGACAAAACTTGGGACTTTTAGTCAGTTTACTACCTCTGAAATCCTTTCATCCAGTTCACTTCAGGAGAAGAGTTTCTCTTGCCATACTATGGAGATTTCTCTTCAAGAGAACAGTTTTTCTTGTGCCTTCAATGTCACTGTGAGCGGGCTGCCTGGGAATGAAAAAAAAATCTGTTTGCAATGTGAAAGTCTTTCCTGTGTCTTACAGTGCTTTTCACATCTGCTTTCATGGGCCATTTCACTTTCTGAAGTGCTATTATAGGGATGACCTGTTCTAGCATAGAGTAAAAGTTCTATTTGTCCTTCTCTGGGGCTAGAGCTTTTCTACTATTCACTCTAGAGCAAGGTTTCTCATTTCTTCATGTTCCGGTTTCTGACTGCATCTACAGCAACATCTATTTGCTTCAACTCCTGGTGCCTCAGCTCACAGCTGTGCCAGAATGCTACATCCCCCCAGTGTATTTCCATGAGTTACAAGGGTGAAAAAACAAACTCTGGTATATCAAATACATCTTCAGTATAGCTTAATAGGACT
>JAGMWU010000246.1:12059-23839 GCA_018697195.1 Certhia americana | reverse complement strand
AGGGTGGGGTCTCTCTTGCAGCGGGACGTCACCGCTGGCATGCCGAATGCAGCGCAACCAAATCCCGGGGGGAGGAGGGCATCTTTTACAAAGGCCCCCGGCAGGATGGGAGTCTACACCCTCAAGGTGGAGTGCCAGAGCTCAGAAAAAAAAAGGGTGGATACACAGCCCGAGAACATCCCTGAAGTTGTAAAAACCCATGGGATCGTCAAAACTGTGACACGTCCCACCTCATCTGCAAGCCCCCATCCAGGCCTTCCTTGGGAACACCTCCAGGGGTGAGGGTCCAAATCTCCCTGCCAGGAAATGACGAGAGCCTTTGCCGAAGAGGGATTGCTGTTGGTGTCCAAATTATCCAGGATACCCCCAAAAGGATGGATCCCTCCTTTCTGCAGCTGCAGGTGCCCCTCTTACACGCACAGGCGTTCTGATGGTAATTACTGTCCCAGCAGTGAAAGAGTAATGAAATGTGGAATGAAATTCTAAAAGGGTAACCTCAATGTCGCAGCTTGTGCTAGGGATGCGCAAATCCCTTGTCCTCAGTGGTCAGGGTAGAGAGGGGGAAGAGTGGGAAATTGTCTGATTGGCATAATTTAAAAATCACGTGTTTTAAATACAGCCTGGCTAGTTGTGATAGGAGGAAGGAAATAGGAAAGGAAGATAAAGGGAAGGGAAAATGATTTGGTGTGGGTTTGTCCTGGCGCACACCCAGGGCCCCTCCCAGTGTCACAGGGGGGCTCCAAAGACCAGTGTCCAGCCTGGCCTTGGGCAAGACAGGGATCCAGGGGCACCCACAGATGCTCTGCCAATTCCAGACCAGCACATCAACACCCTCCCAGACAGGAATTCCTAATTCCCAAGATCACAGCACAAGCCCCCTTTCCCCCTGGGAAGCCTGCCGGAGCTCCTGTCTCAGCATTGTCCCCAGTCCCTCTGCAGCTATCCTGGAGCCCCTTCAGGCCCTGCCATGGGGCTCCACCGATCTACCCAAGTCAGTTTGTCCCTCAATCCCCTCCATATGATCCAACAGCATTTGGCTGCTGGCAATTCAGAAGCCCAGGCCGGAGCCATACAAGGCAGCACACCTGGGATCAAAGATGCCAGCCTGGTTGGGTGGGAAGGAGCTGAGGCCCCCCATGCCACCCCTGGCAGGCAGGGACCCCCTACAGGTGCCAGGGGCTCCAAAGCCCCCAGTGTCCAGCCTGGCCTGGGCACTACAGGGATCCAGGGGCACCCACAGCTGCTCTGGGCACCCTGTGCCAGGCCCCTCCCCACCCTGACAGGGAAAAATTCCTGCCCAGTCTCCCACCCAGCCCTTCCCTCTGGCACTGGGATCCATTCCCTGGCTCCTGTCCCTCCAGCCTTGTGCTGGGGTTGGTGATCAGGGGTGGGGAATTCAGGGAAAGGCACCTGGGAGCAGAATCCAGGAGGTGTCACCTGCATTCAGTGCTTGTAGGGACTCACAGCAGGGTTTGGGACCAACCTGTGGGACAGCACAAGGGTCACGGTTGGTGGCCAAACCCATCTGGCTTTGGGGTTTTGTGTGGCGGGGCTGTCCCTGGGCTGGAGCTGACTCTGTGGTGGCTCTGTCGTGTCCCCTTGGCAGAAGGACATCCCCGAGGGGCTGAAGGAGCTGTCGGAGGGCTCTGAGGAGAGCAGTGATGGCCACTCTGACTCGCAGAGCTCCGAGCACAGCAGCTCCAGCAGCGACGGCTGCGCCGCCAAGGACGGCAGGAGAAGCAGGTGGAAAAGGAAAGGTGAGTTCTGCTTTGGGTTTGAATGCCAGGTGTGAGCTGGGGAAGGGAGGAGCCTCCCTTGGGATGGGCAATTTAAACCCCCTCCCTCTGAATTGCTGTATTTCTGAAATTCAGGGGCTCTCAGGCAGAGTTATGGGGAGAGGAATAACAGTTCTTTATTAGGAGATTTAAAATTAAAATGCAGTAATAGAAAAACAAATTACTGCCAGAGTCAGGGTGCCAGCTGTCCCTGTGTGTCAGGGGTTGGTGGCAGTGCCATCCCATGGTGGCTGCAGCCCTCCTGCAGTGGCAGAGGTGGCTCTGGGGGAGCAGGGATCCTGGAGAAAGGGGGAGATTTCCTCTGGAGCTGCAGTGGGGAGAGCTGGGGCTGCTGTTCCTCTGGGAATGCAGTGGGAAAGGATCCTTGGTGTTCCAAATCCCAGATTGGATCTAGGTAGGAATGTTTGGTGTTCCCAATCCCAGATTGGATCCAGGTAGGAATGTTTGGTGTTCCCAATCCCAGATTTTTCTCCAGGTAGGAATGTTTGGTGTTCCCAATCCCAGATTTTTCTCCAGGTAGGAATGCTTGGTGTTTCCAATCCCAGATTTTTCTCCAGGTAGGAAAACTTGGTATTCCTAATCCCAGATTTTTATCCAGGTAGGAGATGATCCTAAAATTTAATTTGATTCCTGGCCTGCTTTAGGCTCCTCTCCCTCCTAAACCAGGCAGGATTTTGGGTTTTGAGTCCTCTTAGTGTTCACCCTTCAACCCACTCTGCCTCACTCATGCACAGAATCCCTTGGCTGAGGCAGGACACGGTTTCATTTAATTAAAGAATTCAATTAAATCGTTTAAATTTATTTGGAAATTAATTAAAAGTTATTTCCAGTGCTGCTGGCTGAGGCAGGAGGGTCTCAGAGGTGTCCCTGCCCTGCAGCCACAGGTCAGTACCAGACTGGAGCTGAGAGCACTGAAAGCATCAGGCAAGTGCAAAATGTTAAAAGAACCTTAAAGAAATTAAACTTGACTCCTGATCCATCCTTTGACAGGAAAGCTGTAGACAGTCTGATTGAAATATTCTCAGTTTTAACAAAATCTCTCAAAGTATTTGGTCAATAAGGCCAAAATAATTTTCGTTTTTATCAAATCCTCTCGAATTATTTTGTCAATAAAGGGGATTCTTGCTGCTTTTCCTGCACTTCCAATGTTACAATATTAGGTAAAAGCCTGTCAGGGAATTTCTATATATTCTAGAGAGGTTTTTATGTAGAAATACATGGAGAGATTTGAGATAAAAGTTTTATATATCACATTACCAAGGGGCTGGAAAGGCAGGAGGAACCCAGGTGAGAAGGAATGGAAATCTGACCCTGAACCAGAAGTACCCAGAATAAAGCAATGTGAAAAGATAAATAGAAAAAAAGGAGCTGATCCTCCCTGGGGCCTGGCACTGAGGGGGTTTCCTGGAATGGAATTCTGGCCTGTACCATAAAATCCTGGGGTTTTGGGTGTTAGTGCTGAATTTGGGGTGGGTTTGGGGTGAATTTGGGGTGGATTTGAGGTGAATTTGAGATTAATTTGAGATTAATTTGTGGTGAATTAGAAATAAGTTTGAGATTAATTTGAGATGATTCGAAATGAATTCAAAATTAATTTGAGATGAATTCGAGATGAATTGACAATGATTCAAAATTAATTTGAGATGAATCGAAATGAATTCAAAATGGATTTGAGATGAATTTGAAATTAATTTGAGATGAATTTAAGATGATTCAAAATTAATTTGAGATGAATTTGAGATGATTTGAAATGAATTCAAAATGGATTTGAGATGAATTGGAGATGAATTTGAAATGAGTTGGAGATGGAGATGAATTTGAAATCATTTTAAGATGAATTGGAGATGAATTGGAGGTGAATTCGAGATGATTCGAAATGAATTTGAAATGAATTCAAAATGAATTTGAAATGAATTTGAAATTAATTCAAAATGAATTTGAGATGATTTGAAATGAATTGGAGATGAATTTGAAATGAGTTGGAGATGAATTGGAGATGAAATTCAGATGATTTGAAATGAATTTGAGATGAATTAACTAAAAATGAATTGGAGATGAATTTGAAATGAGTTGGAGATGAATTGGAGATGAATTGGAGATGAATTTGAAATGATTGGTGTGGATATAAAAGGGTTGTGCTGGCAGTGCCCAAGGCCAGGCTGGACACTGGGCTTGGAGCCCCCTGGCACAGTGGGAGGGGTCCCTGCCATGCCAGGGGTGACACTGGATGAGCTTTTAGGGTCCCTTCATCTCGAGCCAGTCTGGGATTCTCTAACATCCGCAGGGAAGGTTTTTCTTTCATTTTCAGTATTTCATTTCCTCTGGAAATGGTTCTTTCAGTTTCCTCCAGCAAACGCTGCAGCTTCAGGAGCTTGCTGGGTGCAAGAAATGCCATTTGATACCCAGGGGGTTGCTCTGAAGAGCAGAATTGAGGCAGAGAATGGCTCAGCTCCAGCCCAGCCATGGCCCTGTCCTGCAGTCAGGGAGGAGTGGAAGTGGGAATGAGGGAATGTGCAGCCCCAGGAGCCCCTGGCAGTGCCCATCCCTGCTCCCATCCTGACTTTGGGGCACCAGGAGAGATCCTCGAGGTTCCCCTGAGCCTTTTCCTGCTGCTTTTATTTTCATTTGCTGCTGTTGTTTGCTGGGTTTAACCAGCCAGGAGCCACATTCCAGCCAGGAGGATTCCTCCGGAGCTGTGGAGCATTAACCCTGGAATGCAGCACTCCTCCAAGGATATGGAACACACAAAAACCTCCCTCCTCATTGAAAAAAACAAAACTTAAATCTCAGGGTTGAGCTGGAGAATATCCCAAACACAGCCTGGGCTGTCCTGTGCCACTGTGGCTCCTGTGTGAGGGTGGGGCTGGCAGCATCCCCAAATCTTTGGGATCTCCAGGGTCTTGCTGGGAAGCAGGGTTATTCCTGCAGGGTCTGGGGAGCAGGGCTGGCTTGTGAGAGCAAGGACTGGAGGTGAAAAGCAGAGTGGGGCAGGCAGGAGCTGTCCCCAGCCCTCCGTGACAGGGTTGTGCTCATCCCCAATCAAACAGGAAACGTGGCCAGATAACATCAGCAGCCACTTCCTTATAAGTGCAAAAACCCAAAGTGTTCTGGCAGCACAAAGCACCTCTGTGATTTTGGGAGGGAGCACAGAGCCCTGGGTGTCTCTGCAGAGCCACATGGGCCCCCAGGAGGAGCAGGAATGTTCAGGGAGCAGCTCCTGGCAGTGCCCCGTGCAGGTAAGGCAGGAATTGGTGGCTGAGTTGCCCTGGCAGGGCCTTTTGGGGCCTCTCTGTGGCCATGGGGGTGACACAGACCCCGTGTGCTGGGCCTCACCGCTGGAGTTTGGTGATAAAAACAGCTTTTTTGGGGGGATACAGGGCTGGTGGAAACACCTCAGCTCCCCACAGGGTGGATATTGGGAACAATCCCTTTGTGGGAAAGCTGCTGGAACCCTGACACGGAGTGTCCATCCCTGCAGGGATTTAAATCCCTGTGGGCATGGTGGCACCTGGGGACAGCGCTGGGGGTGGTTGGACTCCCTGCTCTCCAAAGGCTTTTCCAAGCTGAACAATTCCATGAATTTCAAAGGGTGCTGGTGGTTCTGGGGAGGTTTAAACCATCCTGGAAGCTGAAGGGTGAAAAAGCCTCACTCAGGTGCTGCCTCACCAGTGTGGGAGGTGCAGGAGGCTGTGGTGGTCCAAAAGCACTGCTGCAGTCCTCCAACAAAACCCAGCCCGAGTTTCTGTGTTAAAAAGGAAAAATATGGGGGGGGAAAACCCCAAGATTGCAAAGCCAACCTTATGGGAAAAGGAGAAAATGAGCTAGACCAGATTATGGATAATCCTTCTCCATTAGCCAGGGATCAGCTTGGCTTGAATCTTTGTGCAGCTCAGGGGTTCCTCGGGGCTCCCTGAGTTTTGTTTGGCCAGCCCAGCATTCAGAGTGTCTCTGTTTGGTGTCTGTAAAAAGTCAGGTACTGGAAACAAGGTTAAACCAGGTCAGAGCAGGAGCTCTCCTCGAGGGGAAACACCTGCAGCAGTTAAGGGCTGCTCTGTGCTCCCTGCCAGGGGCCTGTGCTCGGAAAATTGGGAATAAGGGAGGTGCCAGCTCCCAGCTGGGGGGTGGCACCTGCTCTTACTGGGGCAGCTCCGTGTCCCCTCGAGGGCCAGGCCTTGCCCAGAGCAGCTGCCAGAAGCAAGAGGGAAAAAGGGATTGTGTTTTGGTGCTGGCACTTTGTGTCTTCCTGCTGGAGGCTGGCTGGAAATGTCAGCTTTTCTAAAAGCAGCAATTCCTGCACGTGACTGGAGGGAAGGAGCAGCCTTGTGCATTCACCAGGGATCTGCACCACAGAATGGCCTTTTCCCCTTATTTTAGCCAGTGGGCTTCTCTCAGTCCATTGAGCCCAGCTAGGGACTGATCCCCAGCCCAGAGCACTCAGTTGCCAACAGCCAGGGATGGGACTCCAAAGCTCCCTGGTCAGCCCATGCCAGTCCTGCCCACCCTTTCCAGGGCAGGAAGTCCTCCTGCTCCTCCAACCCAGCCTGCCCTGGCGCAGCCTCAGCCCTTGCCCCTTCGCCTCTCCCCTTCACAGCACAGCCTCAGCCCACCACGGCTTTTGGGGCCTCGGGGCAAATCCTCAACCCCCAAGCAATGGCTCTGAGCACTCCTCATGTCCGCCACACTCTGCACCTCTGCACTTCTCTGCATAGTTATATGCATGGAGTTTAGATCAAAACTTGACGTTACACAACAACGGCGACATCAAACTCATCAAAATTTCAGAGCATTGATGCAAACAGGTCGCCAGATTCCAACAAATTGCTTTCTGCTTCCTTCTCTTACTGGCATGGAATTCTAAAACTCATGGCAAAGGTTTGTCACTAATTCTTGAGGGGTTTTAGGGAATGGAGAATTCTTCCTAAATCCTTCCAGGGGCTGGAGAATCCATCCCTGGCCTGGCACTGTGCCAGGGCTGGCAGGAATCCCGTTCCGGCAGGAATTGTTCCCATCCCAACCGATTCTGCCCTGGGCCCGGCCTGAGCCCATTGCCCTTGTCCTGTCCTGTCCCCTGGCAGCACAGCCCGACCCCCCTGGCTGTCACCCTGCTGGCAGGATTGTGTGCAGAGCCCCAATGTCCCCCCAGAGCCTCCTTTTGCCTCCGGTCTCCAGCCCCTTTCCAGCGTCTCTCCTGTCAGGAGGGTTCCAGAGCTGTCCCCAGCACTGGAGGTTCCCCAGCAGTGCCACCACAGGGGACAGGCACTGCCCTGTCCCTGCTGTCACCCCAGAGCTGTCACAGCCCAGGGGTCTCTTGGCCAATTCCCTGTGCCCTGTGCTGAGCAGTGGCACTGCCTGGGCTTTGGGACACAGCCCCTGTCACCTCTGCCAGCTCTGTTCCTTTGGAGCAACGTTTGTGTCACACTGAGCTGCCACCAGCCCGTCAGTCCCCGGTGGTGACACCAGCTCCACGCAGATCCAGTGGGACCTGTTTGCCATAAATGCTCTGAATTTGATGGAGTTTCCTCCACACACATCTGGATCCCAGTAGCTGTTTAAAATTAGGATATTTTAAGCTCATGACTGCACAGTTGAGGGGGAGGGGGGAGATTTTATATTTTTAGTTCAGCTTGACTTTACTTTGAGCCCAAATGAGTCAAGTGCAGCTTTTCCATCTGGAGCTGCAGCGATGGGGCAGATGAACCCATGGGCATGGACACAGCCCCTGGAGCTGTCCCTGGATCCCTAGCAGTGTCCCAGACCAGGCTGGACACTTGGAACAGCCTGGAACAGTGGGAGGTGTCCCTGCCCATGGCAGGGGTGGCACTGGATGAGTTTTGGGGTCCCTCCAGTCCATCCCAAACCATTGCAGGACCCTGGGGTGGTTCCAGTGCTTTGATGATTTGCAGGAGGGGCTGGTCCCAGATGCACCCCAGGAAACATCCAGGAGCTCAGCAGGCAGCCAGGAGGTGGCTCTGGGCTGGAGCCAGGGTCTGTAGGAGATTCCTGATGAGCTGTTCAAGCAGAGTTTGAGCAGTTCAGATCACTCAGAGTGTGCTGAGATCCACAGGCTCAGGGTGGGGACAGCTCTGCCTCAGCTCAGGGGTTTTTGATTTCCCCCAGCATCCAGCCTGGCCCAGCCTGAGGTCATTCCCTGTTCTGGAAGCAGATCTGTCCTCCCCAGCTGTTCCTCCTGTCAGGTCTGGGGGATCCCTGGGTGCACCTTGGGTTTGGAGTTTGCCACTCATCCCCTTCAGTGAAATCCTGGGAAATCCGTCTTGTTGTTTCCCCCTCTGCCCAGATCCTTTATCTCTGTGTTGGAGAGATTTGTCTGACCAGTGGTTTGGGGTTTGCACATCTGTCTGGAGCCTGAGGGGCTCTCAGGTCTCTCCTCTGTGCCAGCATCACTTCTGCCAGCTCTTTGTTTTTAAACGATAGCCAAACAGTTTTTAGAAGCCTTTTGTTGAAATTCTCGGGAACTTTGAGGGAATTCTTTTAACAGCAGATTTTCTTTGCCTCCCGTTCTCTTTATTCAATGTTCAGAGAATCCCAGGGCCTTTGGGACCTGCTTTGCCTCTCCAGGTGCTGCTCAGACTCGGAACTTTTCCAGCATTTTGTTATCTGTGCTTCCCCCCAGAGCAGGGGACAGATCTGGGTGACAAACATTCCCTTCCAAGCAGGGACACGGCCTTTGCCACATCACGGTTTGGGCTGTTGGCCCTTGGCCTGGGGATTCTGCTTCCTGTGCCCTCTGTCACCTTCACCAGGGGCAGGGACACGAAGGAGCCACTTCTGTCCCCTCCCCTCTCCACTGCTGCTGTGTCTGATGGCATCCCAGGGGTTAGGATTACCCCAGATGTGCAATTCCCTCTCCATGGAGGCTGAGCAGGATCCTGCTGGCTGCAGTTCATGAAGAGCTGGCTCGTTAGCTCTTGGCTCCTTCCCTGCCTTATCCTGGCAACTGATTCCTCAGGAAGTGTTAATTAATTGAATTAATTGCCTTATGTGTGACCCTTGATTGGGACTCCCCCGTGGCAGGGCTACCCCACCACCAAACCTTCCTTGTTTGGTTCCCCTGATCCCACCTTGGGGGTTTTGTCACCTCCTAAATTCACGGCCTGAGGCATTCAGGAATTTTTTGGCTCTACATTTTTTTCTTTTTAAGAGAAGGCTCCAGGGAGAGCTCCGAGCCCCTGGCAGGGCCTGAAAGGACTCCAGGAGAGGGACTGGGGACAAGGCTGGAGGGACAGGAGCCAGGGAATGGCTTCCCAGTGGGAAAGGGGAACTTGGGCTGGGATCTTGGGAATTAGGAATTCCTGTCTGGGAGGATGGGGAGGTGCTGGTCTGGAATTGGCAGAGCAGCTGTGGGTGCCCCTGGATGCCTGGCAGTGCCCAAGGCCAGGCTGGACACTGGGCTTGGAGCCCCCTGGCACAGTGGGAGTGTCCCCAAATCCTGGGATATGTCCCAAACCTGTCCCAAACACCTTCCTTCAAGCACCTGGAGCAGCTGTTGTTTAATTCCCCTCCCTAATTAGCTGTTTGTAATGAGGCTCTTTAATGAAACCACCTGGACCCGCAAGCTGCACTCCAGGGACTGGGTCTGGCTTGGCCTGGACTTCTTTCCATGTCCCTCTCCTGGGATGCAGCTGCCTTTCCTGGGACATCCTGACCATTCCCATGGATCCTTTAACCGGGAGAGGCTCCTCTCCCTCTCCCTCTCGAGGGGGGCATCAGGAGCTGCTGCAGCCAGCACTGTGAGCCTGGGCACTGCCAGGGCCCTGGGCACCCCAGGATGCCAGGATTCTGGGATTCTGGATTTCAGGATGCTAGGATGCCGGGATTCCTGGATTTCTGGGATTCCAGAATTCCAGATTCCAGGATGCCAAGATTCAGGGATTCCATGATACCTGAATGCAGGATTCCAGGATTCAGGGATGCAGGGATTCATGATTCTGGGATTCCAGAATACAGGGATTCCAAGATTCTGGGGTGCCAGGATTCCGGGATGCCAGGATTCCAGGAGGCCAGGAATCTGGGATTCCAGGAATCTGGGATTGTGGATTCTGGGATTCAGGACTGCAGCCCCAGCAGTGGCTGGGCTGAAGCCTCTGCTCACCTGGAGGCAGCTCTGGCACAGCTCAGATTGGGAATGGGCAGAGCTGGAGCTGCTGGGAAACGGCTCCTGTGTGGGGAGGGGGATATAATGGGATAAGGGGATGGGGTAATGGGATAACAGGATGGGATAATGGGATAATGGGATGGGGTAATGGGATAATGGGATGGGGTGATGGGATAAGGGGATAATGGGATGGGATAACGGGATAATGGGATGGGGTAACAGGATAAGGGGATAATGGGATGGGATAATGGGATGGGATAATGGGATGGGGTAACGGGATAATGGAATAAGGGGATAAGGGGATGGGGTAATGGGATAACGGGATAAGGGGATGATGGGATAATGGGATAACGGGATGACGGGATAATGGGATGGGGTAAGGGGATAATGGGATGGGGTAAGGGGATAATGGGATAGAATAATGGGATAACGGGGTAAGGGGATAATGGGATAAGGGGATAGTGGGATGGGATAATGGGATAAGGTAAGGGGATAATGGGACGGGGTAACAGGATAATGGGATAACGGGATAATGGGATAATGGGATAATGGGATAATGGGATGGGGTAAGGGATAACGGGATAACAGGGTAACGGGATAACAAGATAAGGGGATAACAGGATAAGGGGATAATGGGATTAAGGGGATAAAGGGGATAAGGGGATAATGGGATAATAGGATGGGGTAACAGGATAACGGGATAATGGGATAACGGGGTAGCAGGATAATGGGATCACAAGGATAATAGGATGGGATGATGAGATAATGGGATGGGATAACAGGATAATGGGATAATGGGATGGGGACATGGCATGGCATGGGATAACGGGATAATGGGATGGGATAATGGAATGGGATAATGGAATGGGATCATGGCATGGGATAATGGGATAATGGGATGGCATGGGATAGAATGGGATGGGATGATGGGATGGAATGGGATCATGGCATGGCATGGATAATGGGATGGGATAATAGGATGGGATAATGGGATGGGAGGGATTCCTGCTGCCAGCAGCCACCGGGGCTGGAGCTGCTGCTCCCAGGGGGCTCCTGAGCTGCTCTGACACGGGCAGGGTGAGGTGGGAGGGTGGGATCCTGTGTCTGGAGATAGTGATACTGATATTTATATGGATACATATATCTGTGTTTCATTTATATTTATATTTTATTTCTCTTTCTCTTTCTGTGTTTGCCCAGTGTCCTCCCGCCTGGCCCCCACAGCCTCCCCACAGTCAGGCTGCCCGTCCCCATCGGTGCCAGGCAAGGGCCTGTCCTGCTCCCAGAAGCACAGCAAGAAGGCTCTCAAACAGGTGAGAGCTCTGGCACTCCCCGGGCCTTCCTTTCCCTGACCCTGTCTGGTTTGAACACAGCTGTGTGCTGGGGAGGGCAGGAACCTCCCTTGGGATGGGGAATTTAAACCCCCTCCCTCCAAATTATTGTAATTTTGGAATTCAGGGGCTCTCAGGTGAAGATATGGGGACAGGAATAACAGTTCTTTATTAGGGGAAGTAAAATAAACAATAAACCCCAAACACAGGCTGTGTTACAAGGAGCAATAAACCCCTGGCAGAGTCAGGGTGCCAGCTGTCCCCTGTGTGTCAGGGGTTGGTGGCAGTGCCATGCCATGGTGGCTGCAGCCCTCCTGCAGTGGCAGAGGTGGCTCTGGGGGAGCAGGGATCCTGGAGAAAGGGGGAGATTCCCTCTGAAGGTGCAGTGGGCTGATCCTGGTGTCCTGAGGGTGGCTGATCCCAGTGCTCCATGTCTTCAGGGTGGCTGATCCCAGTGCTCCATGTCCTCAGGGTGGCTGATCCCAGTGCTCCGTGTCCTCAGGGTGGCTGATCCCAGTGCTCCATGTCCTCAGGGTGGCT
>JAGMWU010000246.1:0-12049 GCA_018697195.1 Certhia americana | reverse complement strand
TGGCTGATCCCAGTGCTCCATGTCCTCAGGGTGGCTGATCCCAGTGCCCCTTGCCCTGAGGGTGTCTGACCTCGTGGCTGATCCCAGTGACTGATCCCAGTGGCTGATCCTTGTGTCCCAGGGCTGTCTGTCCCTGTGTCTGATCCCTGTGTCCCAGGGCTGTCTGTCCCTGTGTCTGATCCCAGTGTCCCAGGGCNTCCCAGGGCTGTCTGTCCCAGGGCTGTCTGTCCCTGTGTCTGATCCCCGTGTCCCAGGGCTGTCTGTCCCAGGGCTGTCTGTCCCTGTGTCTGATCCCCGTGTCACAGGGCTGTTTGTCCCTGTGTCTGATCCCAGTGTCCCAGGGCTGTCTATCCCAGGGCTGTCTGTCCCTGTGTCTGATCCCCATGTCCCAGGGCTGTCTGTCCCGGTGGCTGATCCCAGTGACTGATCCCTGCTGTCCCCATGTCTGATCCCCGTTCCCCTGTCCCCACAGGCCCTGAAGCAGCAGCAGCAGAAGCAGCAGCAGCAGCAGCAGCAGCAGTGCCGAGCAGGAATGGCCCCAGGCCTGGGCCCGGCCGTGGCGTTGCCCTCAGGTCAGCACGTCCTGCTCAAGGCCAAGGCACCTGGAAAGTCAGGTACGTGCAGGGCACGGGCTGGGGGGGGAACACTGCTCCTCTGCAGCTCCTTTGGGGTTCTGGAATCATCCCTGTCAGGGCTGCACCAGGTGAGGCACAGCTTGCAGAGGCCACGGCTGGATCTCAGGTGGATGTGACTGTGACCATCCAGAGCTGCTCCCAGAGCTCAGTGGCTTTCCAGGGCATCTGGAGCCCATGCAGGGGCCTTCTCCTGGTGCTGCTGGATGGGGAATTTCTCCTGGTGGTTATGTTTGGGGTTCTCCTGCTGTTTGTGTTTGGGAATTTCTCCTGATTATTTCTGTTTGGGGAATTTCTCCTGATTATTTCTGTCTTGAGGTTGTCCTGGTGCTTCTGTCTGAGGCCTTTTCCCGGTGCTTTTGTTTGGGAATTTCTCCTGGTGGTTCTGTTTGAGGATTTCTCCTGGTGGTTCTGTTTGAGGAACTTCTCCTGATTATTTCTGTCTGAGGTTCTCCTGGTGCTTCTGTTTGGGGCCTTCTCCTGGTGTTTATGTTTGAGGATTTCTCCTGGTTATTTCTGTTTGGGAAATTTCCCCTGGTGGTTATGTTTGGGGTTCTCCTGGTGGTTATGTTTGGGAATTTCTTCTGATTATTTCTGTTTGGGGTTCTCCTGGTGGTTATGTTTTAGGATCTCCTGGTTATTTCTCTTAGGGAGTTCCTCCTGGTATTCCTGTTTGGGGATTTCTCCTGGTATTCCTGTTTGGGGATTTCTCCTGGTATTTCTGTTTGGGGTATTCCTGGTGTTTACGTTTAGGCATTTCTCCTGGTTATTTCTGTTTGAGGAATTTCTCCTGGTGTTTCTGTTTGGGGATTTATCCTGGTGCTTCTGTTTGAGGTTCTCCTGTTGTTTATGTTTGGGGAATTTCTCTTCATGTTTATGTTTTGGGAGTTTCTCTTGGTATTTCTGTTTTCAAGTTTCTCCTGGGGAGAAAATCTTTTGTTTGGGGATCTCTTGGTATTTATGTTTGGGGATTTATCCTAGTATTTATGTTTGGGGATTTCTCCTGGTGTTTGTTTTCCAAAGTAGCTCCTAATCCTGCAGGGTGGCTTCCATGTCCTGTTCTCACCTGGAAGATCCCTGAGGGGGTTCCAGAATTTGTGGTGCTGGAAATCACTGAGGTCACTGGCCCTGCCAGCACCAGCTTTTCCATGGTATCCCAGATTCTTGGGAGTTACTTCCAGCCAGTTTCCTCTGATTGCTTTCCAGAGTAACTGAGTTGCTAAGGTCCTGATTCTGAGCCACAGAATCATCAAATCCCAAACTTCTCGGGTGGGAAGGGATCTCAAACCCCCTCCAGTGCCATGGCAGGGACACTTCCCACTGTCCCAGGCTGCTCCAAGCCCTGATCCAGCTCCCAACGATCTCCAGTCCCAAATCCCAAGTTTTTTCCAGCCATCGAGCTCTCAGTAAAACCTGGAGCTGTGGCTAATTAACTAATATTAATTATTGACCTCATCCCAGTCCCAAAACTCCTTCCCTAGCAGGCTGTCAGTCCTGCAGCCAAGGAGCTGTGCTGGAAGCAGGGGCAGCTGCCTGTGGAGAGAAGGAATTCTGGATAATTCCCTGCCAAAGCAGCAGGCACAGGAGCTGGGACTGGGGCAGTTCCCTGGCACCTCTCCAATCAATTCCCTGGCTTTGGGAATTCTCATTCTCCCAGACAATCCCTGGCAGGGCTCAGCATTCCACCCCTCTCCTTCCCTGCAGCAGTGAGGAATGTGGCACATTCCAGTCCCAGCCAGGAGCATTCCCAGTGCCCCCAGTGCCATCTTTGGGGTGGGAGCAGCCAGAGATGGTTCTGGAACAGCAGTCCCAGTGTTAGCAGCACAGACATCTGGAGCTGCACGTCCTGGGAGCAACTGTGGGCATGTCCTGCTGAAACTCCCTGGATTTTCCAGGATCTTTGAGGAGCTGGGAGTGCCTGGGAGCTGCCCTGAGCCCCTCAGCCTGTCCTGGGCAGGATTTGGGGGTCATTCCTGGTGAATCTCTCTCCTGCCTGTTAGGAGAGGCAGCAGTGCTGTCAAGACCAGCACTGCTGTTTAAGTCCAGCTTTAGGATGCTTCCCTTAGGCTCAGGTCTGGATCTTTTCCTGCTTCCAGGCTTTTCCTTGAGTTCTTCCTCAGCTGGGTCCAGGTGGGATCCGTGTGTTCAGGAGCCCCCTCAGGCTGTAAATCCCTCCCTGTCGAGGCCTGGAAGGTTCCTCTGAGGTGTTTTTCTCCATGAAATCCCTTTGCTCCCATCCATCCCTGTGGTGCTGACAGGGACAGCTCCCAGCAGTGGGAGGTGTGGAGAGAGAGAGCAGGAAATTAAATGGACAGGGAGGAGGGAACAACGTTCTAGTGGGAAGCCAGGCACTGATTCCACAATTTCAGGGGTTTATTCAGAGCTGGAACAGCTTGGGTGAGGAAGGGAAGGGAGGGAGAGGAGCCAGGATGGGAAACTGAGCACTGGGAAGAGGAGGAGGAATTCCTCAAGGTGGGCAAGGACAAAAGCTGCAGTAGAGGGCTGAAGGTAGGAAGGATGTGAGAGATTTGGAGAGATTTCCCTGCCAGGGAGCTCAGACAGGAGCTGTGGTAGCCCTGGAAGGGTCAGTGGAGTCTGATCCTGGGTCGGATTAGGTGGGAAATTAATTGGGATTAACTGGGAGATGGACTCAAAGCACGTGATGTGCCTGTCTGAGCCTTTGTTTTGGGATATTCTGGTGGCTCCAAGGGATCTCCCACATCCAGCTGCTGGGCAGGAGGCACCCCAAGAGCACAGAAATGTCTGTCCTGGAGTTGCTGGAGCTGCAGGGGTGGCTCTGGGTGTTGGAGAACCTCCATTCACTGCAGGAATATCCCGTGCAGGATCCCTCTTTGCATCCCCGTGTTCTGGTGTCTCCCTTTCTGGCAGGCTGGGAAGGGAAGCAGGTGGATGGACGTTCCAGCAGCCCCCCAAACTCCACATCCAGCTCCTCACCTTCGGTGAAGCTCGAGAATTCCCTGCCAGGGCTGGCCAAGAAGCCCTTCCCCAGATCCGACAGGCTCCACGCACGTAAGAGATGGAGTTCCCTGCTTTCCCAGGGCTTTGGCTGCTCCAGGACCAGCACAAAAACCTGGAAAATGAAGGGAAATATAATTCCAGTGCTGAGGGACCCTGGCAGGTGCTGCTAGGGAATGGGGAGAAATAATTCATGATCTTCAGATCAGCTTTTCCAGTCCTCATCGTCTGGGCCTCTCCTGGGAAGTCCCAGTGGGTGCAGAGCACAAAAGGATCTGCATTATTTATGGGGTTTTTAATGTGCTTACACACTGTAAAAACAGGAAAAAGGAAAAGGAATTCCTGCCTGGATCTCCATCCCTCAGACCCTGCTGGATTTGGCTCCCAGCCCTTTCCTGGGGCTTTCTCAGCACTTTCCTGGTGGCTTTTTTCCATTCTCCCCAGGGTGGGATTGACCGTGGTGAATCTAAGGATATTCTTACGAAGTCATGGAATGTCCTGAGAGGGAAAGAAACCCACAAGGATCATGGGATCAGCTCCTGGTGCTGGCCAGGACACCCCTGGGTATCCCTGGAGCATTTTCCAAGCTCTCCTGGAGCTCTGTGGGGCTGTGCCCATTTCCTTGGCAGTGCCAGCACACTCAGGGAGATGAACCTTGCTCTGAAATCCAGCCCAACCCTGCCCTGGCCCAGCTCCAGCTGCTCCCTCGTTCTGAGGTGTCTGTCCCAGGTGTCACTGTGGGAATCTGGCACTGCCACAGAGCAGGAAAGTCCAAATGAAATCCCCAGGGACAAACTGACCTGGACTGGAGACTGAGAACTGAAAATTGCTGTGGCCAAAAGGGGCTGTAGGAACCCTCCTGAGGGTGTTCCCAAATCCAGGCACCAGCCAGCCAGGATCCCAAATGGGGTGGGGATCAGAGAATCACAGAATTCCAGAATCACAGAGCCACAGAATCAATCACAGAGCCACAGAATCAATCACAGAGCCACAGAATCAATCACAGAGCCACAGAATCAATCACAGAGTCACAGAATCAATCACGGAGTCACAGAATCAATCACAGAGTCACAGAATTACAGAGTCACGGGATCACAGTCACAGAATCTATTATGGAGTCACACAGTCAGTCACACAGTCAGTCACACAATCAATCACACAATCAATCACACAGTCAGTCACACAATCAATCAGTCACACAATCAATCACAATCAATCACAGTCCCAGGATCATCGAATCCACCCCAGCCCCAACACCTGAACTAAACCCTGGCCCCCAGTGCCACCTCCAGTCTGGTTTTAAACACATCCAGGGATGGTGACTCCACCCCCTCCCCAGACAGAACATTCCAGTACTTTATCACCCTCTCCATAAAAATCTTTTTCCTGATCTCCAGCCTGTATTTCCCTGGAGCCTGTGCCCTCTGGTTGTGTCAGTGTTTCCTGCAGAGAGATCCCAACCCCGCTGAGCACAGCCCCTGTCAGGAGCTGCAGAGAGTGCTGAGCTCAGCCCTGAGCCTCCTTTGCTCCAGGCTCAGCACCCCCAGCTGCTCCTCCCAGGGATGGAGTGTCCCTGCCAGCAGCTCCCAGGCTCTGTGGTGGCAGAAGGAGTGACAGGATGCGGTGGCACCGTGCCACCCCCTGCTTGGGGACCCGGTGGGGGGGACAGCTGAGGGTGACCAGGTGTGTGTCTTTGTGGCAGGGCAGCTGAAGAGAGCACGCTGTGCTGAGATCGACGTGGAGACCCCGGACTCCATCCTGGTGAACACCAACCTGCGGGCACTGATCAACAAACACACCTTCTCCCTGCTGCCCTCAGAGTGCCAGCAGCGCCTGCTGCTGCTGCTGCCCGACGTGGACAGACAGGTACGGACACCTGTGGGCCTCAGGACAGCCTGGGAATGCCAGGGGGAGAACCCCTTCCTGCTCTGGTACCCGTGGGGGAGAGGGGAACAGGGTCAGGGGAGAGCGGGTCCAGCTCAGGGTGACCTCATTGGGACCTTCCAGGGCCTGAAGGGGCTCCAGGAGAGCTGGAGATGGACTGGGGACAAGGCTGGAGGGACAGGAGCCAGGGAATGGCTTCCAGTGGGAAAGGGGAGCTTGGGCTGGGATGTTGGGAATTAGGAATTCCTGTCTGGGAGGGTGGGGAGGTGCTGGTCTGGAATTGGCAGAGCAGCTGTGGGTGTCCCTGGATCCCTGGCAGTGCCCAAGGCCAGGCTGGACACTGGGCTTGGAGCCCCCTGGGACACTGGGAGTGTCCCCAAATCTTCCAGAATTGTTGGGGAAAGTGACAGCACCACCCCATTCCCCCAGTCCCAAGGTTTCAGTGTGACCCACTGAGGCTTTGCTTTATTCTGCCCGGGGCAGCTGTGGGGCAAAATCCTGGCCTTAGAGAGCTGGACACAAAACCTGCACCATGCACCTCGAAACCAGCAGGTGACCATGGCACAGTGAGCAGCAGGTGACCATGGCACTGGCCAGTAGGTGACTATGGCAGTGGCCATCAGGTGACCATGGCTGTCTCTCCAGGTGGGCAGCAGGGACCATGGGGCAGTGACCAGCAAGGTGACAAGGTCAGGTGGCCAGCAGGTTGTCCATGGGCACTAGCAGCGGTGACCATGAGGTGACCGTGCTGTGTACCATCGGCAGTGGCCATCAGGTGACATGGCACGGTGACAATGCAGGTTGACCATCAGGTGACCATGCATGGACTGTAGGTGACCAGGGAGGCATGACCATCAGGGACAATGGCAGTGGCCATCAGGTGACCATGGCAGGACCATGGCACGTGACCATCAGGTGACATGCATTGGACTGTAGGTGCCATGGGGCACTGACCATCAGGTGGCCATGGCAGAGGGAATCAGGTTACCATGGCTGTGGACAAGGTCAGTGGCATCAGGTGACCATGGGGCACTGACATCAGAGAGCAGGTCAGTGGCCATCAGCTGGACATGGCAGTGGGCAATCAGGGACCATGGCTGTGACCGGTCAGTGGCCATTTCGGTGACCATGGCTGTCTCTCCAGGTGGGCCCTGACGGGCTGATGAGCCTCAGCAGCTCTGCCCTCAATAAACGAGGTCTTCACCTCGGCCAGAACAGGGCTGGAAGGAGAGGCTGCAGAAGGTAAGGGGCTGTTCACACACCCCAACACACCCCAAACCACACCCAAACATTGCACAGATCCCAAACAACACCCCAAAACCCACCCAAAACCCACACCCCCCAAACACACCCCAAAAACACACCCAAACACACCCCAAAATTGCACACACCCAAACCACCACAAACCACACCCAAAACACACCCCAAAACACACCCAACACACCCCAAACAACCACAAACAACCCCAAACACACCCCAAACACACCAAAACACAGACCCAAACACACCCCAAAACACATTCCAACACACACCCCAAAAACACACCCCAAACACACCCCAAACAGGAACAGATCCCAAAACACACCCAAACACACCCCAAAACACCTCAAACACACCCCAACACACCCCAAACACACCCCAACACACACCACAAACACACCCAAACACACCCCAAAACACACCCCAAACACAACACCAAAACAACATTCCAAACACCCAAAACACACCCCAAAACACACCCAAACACACCCCAAACCACCCCAAACATTGCCACAGATCCAACACACACCCCAAACACACCCCAAAAAACCCCAAACACACCCCAACATCACAACACCCAAACACACACCAACACACCCAAACACACCCAAAACACACACAAAACACACCCAAACACACCCAAACACACCCCAAACACACCCCAACACACCCCAAAACATTGCCAGGATCCCAAAACACACCCCAAACACCCCCCCAAAACCACCCAAACATTGCACAACCCGAACACAAACCCAAACAACACAAACACACCCAAAACACACCCCAACATTGCACACACCCCAACACACCCCAAACATCACACACACCCAAAACAACACCCCAAAACCACCCACAAACACGCACAGATCAAACACACCCCAAACAACTCCAAAACATCCAAGATCCCAACACACCCACAATCACACAGATCCCAAAACACATCCAACACACCCAAACAATACCAAAACACATCCCCACACACCCCCAAAACATCATCACACAGAGCCCAAACACCCCCACACACCCCATACACATCACCAAACACCCCACAACATCCCACACATCCTAACAACACACACATCTCAGGTTTGGGGTTCCTGGGGCACTCCCCTGGGCCGTGCCCTGCTTTTCCAACCCTTTCCTGTCTCAGAAATTCCTTTTTGAATACAGCAGGAGAGTTACCCAGGAAATGCAGCCCGAGCCGCAGAGATCGCGAAGGAGAAGAAGGTGGAGCGTGGAAGGAGCACTTCTTTGAGAGCTACTACGGGCAGGAGGTGAGACTCAGGTGGGGCTGGTCTGAGAATCTGCCAGGAACTTTGCGTTCCTTCAACTCTGGGACTCAGGAAGGTTTTGCTTCAGCTGTCCCAGGAAACTGGGGACAGGGGCTGGTGGATCCAGCTAAGGTGTGAGGTGTTTGTTTGTTCACCCAGCTCAGTGTGAGGGTGTTTGTTTGTTCACCCAGCACTTCAGCTGTGAGGTGTTTGGCTTTGTTCCACCCAGCTCAAGCTGTGAGGTTGTTTCGTTTGTTGTGTTAAACAGCTCAGGTGTGAGGTGTTTGTTGTTTGTTCACCCAGCTCAGCTGTGAGGTGTTTTGGTTTACCCAGCTCAGTGGAGGGTTTGTTTGTTCCAACAGCTCAGCTGTGAGGTGTTTGTTTGTTTGTTCACCCAGATCAGGTGGAGGTGTTTGTTCACCCAGCTCAGCTGTGAGGTGTTGTTTGCTTCACCCAGTACTCAGGTGTGAGGTGTTTGTTGTTTCACCCAGCTCAGCTGTGAGGTGTTGTTCACCCAGCTCAGCTGTGAGGGTTTGTTGTTTGTTCACCCAGCTCAGGTTGAGGTGTTTGTTGTTCACCAGCTCAGGGGTGAGGTTTGTTTGTTCACCCATGCTCAGGTGTGAGTGTGTTTAGTTCACCCGCTCAGCTGGAGGTGTTTGTTTGTTCACCAGTCAGCTGTGAGGTGTTTGTTCACCAGCTCAGCTGTGAGGTGTTTGTTTGTTCACCAAGACTCAGCTGTGAGGTGTTGTTGTTTACCCAGCTCAGGTGTGAGGTATTGTTCCAAGTCAGGTGTGAGGTGGTGGTTCACCAGCTCCAGGCTGTGCAGGGTTTGTTGTTCCACCCAGCTCAGGTGGGAGGTGTTGTTAACACAGCTAGGTGATGAGGGTTGTTTGTTGGTTACCAGCTCAGCTGTGAGTGGTTGTTTTTTCCTAACCCTCAATCCATTGCAGTGTGTCGGAACACCACAGCTCTTCCCCTTGTTTGGGAGCAATCCCACGCTCTGCTGGAGCTCTGGAGGCTCTCAGGCACTCAGCTCAGGATCCAGAACCTGCAGCCCTACATCTCCACATCCCACCCCAGGTTAAAACCCCAATCTGCAAAGCTTTTATTCTGTTCTCCTCTCGCTTTGGATTTTCCCATCCTTGGGAACCCACAGAGAGGATTCTGAGGGAGTCCGAGAGACCTGGAAGGGAGCACACACAGCGTGAATAACTGAGTCCCCCCCCCCCCGGGATTTCGATCCTGCACCGTGCCAGGATGTGTTTGTACTCCCACTGTGCAATCCTCCAGAGGTTTTAACCAAGGCACTCAGGTCATTCCTGCCATTCCTCGGTTGTGGTTGGGGATGCTGGGAGGTCATCCAGGAACAATTTTAGGGATACAGCAGGCTGGGGAGGCAGTCACCAGGAGCTTTATCAAATCCTATGAGCCCTGGGAGGTGACAGCAGATCTGGTTAGTAATTGAGTGTGAGACATTGAGTTGGGGAGTTTATTTAGAGAATCACGCCTCCATCTACCTAAGGATGGTTTTTAACAGGGCCCTTCCTGCGTTATCTACGCTGCTCAGCACTGGAAACACACACCTAGGTCCGGGTTGGGACTGGAAACCCACACTAGGTCCTGGTTGGACGGAAACCCAAAACCAGGTACTGGTGGGACTGGAAACCCCACACCTAGGTCCCTGGTGGACTGAAACCCACACTAGGTCCTGGCTGGGACTGGAAACCCACACAGCTAGGTCCTGGTGGGACTGGAAAACCCAACACCTAGGTCCTGGTTGGGAATGGGAAAACCCCACGCTAGTTGGTTGGGACGGAAACCACACCTAGTCCTGGTTAGGGACTGGAAACACACACCTAGCGTCCTGGTTGGGATGGAAACCCACACCTAGTCTGGTTGGAACTGGAAACCCACAGCAGTACCTGGTTGTCACTGGAAACCCACACCTAGGTCCCCTTGGTTGGGATGAAACCCACAGCTAGGTCCTGTTGGATGGAAAACCCAAGCTAGGTCCTGGTTGGACTGGAAACCCACAGCTAGGTTCCTGGTTGGGACTGGAAACCCACAGCTAGGTCCTGGTTGTCACTGGAAACCCACACCTAGGTCTGGTTGGACTGGAACCACAGCTAGGTCCTGGTTGGGATGGGAAACCCCACCTAGGTCCTGGTTGGGACTGGAACCCACACCTAGTCCTGGTTGCGGAATGGAAAAACCCACAGCTAGGTCCTGGTTGGACTTAGAAACCACAGCTCGGTCTGGTTGGGGACTGGAAACCCACACCTAGGTCCCTGTTGGGACTGGAACCCACAGCTAGGTCCTGGTTGGGACTGGAAACCACACCTAGGTCCTGGTTGTCACTGGAAACACACAGCTAGGTCCTGGTTGGACTGGAAACACACCTAGGTCCTGGTTGGGACTGGAAACCCACAGCTAGGTCCCGGTTGGACTGGAAAACCCACAGTAGGTCCTGGTTGGGACTGGACAACCAAGCCTAGTCCTGTTGGACTGGAAACCCACAGCTAGGTCCTGGTTGGGACTGGAAACCCACAGCTAGGTCCTGGCTGGGACTGGAAACCCACACCTAGGTCCTGGCTGGCAGTGGTGATGGCAGTGCAGGATGGAGGGAGCTGAAGGTTGTTGCAGAGCAGTCCATGATGCTCAGTTTTGCACTCTGGCATTGCAGAAGCTCTGCTCAGAGCCAAGAGAGAGAAAAACCTTTGATGTTGTAGATCTGGAGGTTTGAAGCAGCTCCAGAGCAGCTTTTTTGCTTAGTGGGGTTGGAAGCAATGACAATTCTGCCCTCAGTCTCTTTCTAATCTGAGGCAAACTGGTTGAGCTGTTACACATGGAAAAATACTCCTGGGTAAGGAAAATTTAAGGGAAAACATGGAAATACAGCTGAAACATAAAACTACTACTTACATATAGAATACATTGATTTTCTGAATCTGTAGTTAGACTTTCAGAGTTAGGACTAAGGTTAAAAACTGGCCCTCACTGAAGTTTGTATATTATTTGGAATACATTCCCCAGGAGTCAGGAAATAAAATAATGATTTAGATGCTCTGGATCCTTTAGATTGACTTTGCTAAATTCAGCTCAGAAGGGCTTTGGAGGAAATAAAGTATTTTGGGAGACTCAAAAAAAAAATAAAATCCAATCTCAGGTGCCCATCTGGCACAATTTCAGTCAGGGCTGTTTCACCAGACATTAACTAAGTCTGAGGTCGGCTTGGAAGAGTTGATCTCTTGTTCTCCGAGGTTCTGTGTTCCCATCAGCATTAATAAGAGTTTGTTAAACCCAGGAGGAGTGTTTTATATATAATTAATGCCTCTCTTTTCCTTGGCAGCTCTGGCCTGAGCCCCGAGGAGTCGGAGCGACTGATGGCAGCGCCCGAGGCAGAGCCCACCCTGCCCTGCAGCCCCCGGGAGCAGAGCCTGGCTGCCCCGGTGGAGCCCAGAGCACACCCAGCCCCGGGGGTAGCCACGGGCAAGAAATCAGGAGCTGAGGGGAGAGAGGAACCACAACTCAGAGCATCCAAACCCTCGGAACCTTCCCCGGAGCGGCGAGCGGCCAAAAGCGCTGAACGCATCCGAGAGAGAGCCCCAGGGGAAAACCTGCCCCAAAAACCCCCCGGGGGGGCTGCCAGCCACAAATCAGAGGAGCAGAGGAAGCCTGGGGTGGGCAAGGAAGGGCTGGAGAAGGAGATTCTGGGAGCACCAAACAAACCAAAGAGCCCCGAGGTGGCTGAAGGAGCGGTGAAGGCGCAGAGCCCCGCGGCAGCCCCGGATGTGGTGGAGAAGAAACCCCCCGGGAATGAGGCCATGGAGGTCGGTGTGGAGGCTCTGAAGAGGAAATCAGAGAGCAGGGAGGAAGCTCCAACCACTCCTGAGAAGAAGCCCCGTGTGGCTGAGCCCTGCCAGCACCAGCAGGGATTTCGGAACCAGCCCTTTCCTGGAGCGGGCGCGGCGGTGCCGAGGGTGCCCCCGCTCAAGGTGAGGACAGAGCCATGGCCAGGCCTCCCCC
>JAGMWU010000244.1:26944-42982 GCA_018697195.1 Certhia americana | reverse complement strand
TGGACATGCACCACTCCAAAAGCATACTTTGAATCAGTCCCTATATTCACCTTTTCCTTTTCACTCAACTCTAATGCTCTGGTTAGAGCAATTAGTTCTGCTCCTTGGGCAGATGTATTTGGTGATAAGGCTGTTGCCTCTACTACTGCATCTACTGTTGTCACCACATATCCAGCGTATCTGGTCCCACTGTCCACAAAACTGCTTCCATCTGTGAATAACTCCCAGTCTGATTGCTCTAGTGGGACGTCTTTCAGATCTGCTGTAGACAAACAGGTGTGTCCTATTACTTCTACACAGTCATGCTCCAATTGAACTTCTTCATTTGTTGTACCTAGAAACAAGGCTGGATTCAAAAGGTGAGTTGTCTTTAATGTCACATCATCCTGTTCTGTTAGAATTTCCTGGAATTTCATCATTTGGCTTGGGGATAGCCAATGCCCCCCTTTTTTTTCCAGAACAGTAGCTACCATGTGTGGTACATAGACATCCATGTGTCCACCCATCGTCAGTTTTCTGGCTTCTTGTATCAGTATCACTGTAGCTGCAACTACCCGTAGACATGAAAGCCATCCAGCACTCACATTGTCAAGTTGTTTGGAAAAGTAACCTACAGGCCTTTTCCAGCTCCCCAAACGTTGTGTCAGTACTCACAGTGCTAGGTGCAGCCTTTCCTGTACAAACAGCTGAAAATCTTTGGACAAATCCGGTAGTCCTAGTGCTGGAGCAGTTGTCAAGGCTTACTTTAATTTATGGAAGGCCTCCTTCTGTGGCTTAGCCCAGGTAAATGGTTGTGTCTTCTGAGCCTCATATAGGGCCTTTGCAATTAGTCCATAGTCCATGATCCACAGGCGGATCATGACATTCGGAGAAAGAGTCACAGCTCATGTAGGTTCTGGGGCTCTGGAATAGCACAAATAGCTTGAATACGGTTAGTACCTAGTTTTTGTTACCCTTGTGAAATGTCACATCTCAGGTAAATCACAGTTTGCTGGGCAATTTGTGTCTTTGCTTTAAACTCCTTATATCCTCCCATTCCCAACAGGTTTAGGATTTCAATTGTTACCTTTATGCAGGTTGCTTTTTCCTCTGTAGCTCTCAGTATATCATCCATGTACTATAAAAACAGGTATTGTTCTCTCAGTACTTACCAATTCCTTGTCCAGATCTCCAGCTTCTTTGCCATCTGATTTCCGAATAGAGTTCCCCATTCTCAATGGTTATTACTGCATCAAGTTTTGCCAATAGATCTTGCCCTAAAGGTGGAATTGGGCACTCAGACACATATAAAAAAACTCCCGTGTTAAAACTTTGTTTCCAAAAGACAAATCTAGAGGCTGCAGGAATGGCCGATTTTCCTCCTTCCCTCTGGCTCCAACTGGTGTTTTTGTTCTGTCCCCAGTTTGTCCTTTTAAATCCTTTAATACAGAAAACATGGCCCCCATATCCACCAGGAATTTTACTTCTTTATTCCCCAATTTTATAGCCACCAGAAGTTCCTGCATTGATTTTTGTCCCTATTCTTGTCAGCTACTGTACTCTCCCAACACCATCAATTTTGAAACATCCTGATCCTGATAAAACTGATTGCTCTGGTTAAACCGGTTCGAGCACTCATTTTTCCAATGCCCCTCTTGTTTACAAGAAGCACATTGGTTTAACCCTAATCCTGGCATGATTGTTCACCCACGTCCTCTGCCAAATCTGCCCCTACCCAGTCCACGACTCCCTCTGCTATGTTCTCTGAAACCTGGATTCCCTTTTCTTTGTATTACTGCCAAAAGATTTTGCTGCTGCTTTTTACTAGACTCCTTTTCCCTATTATTGTATACTTTTCAGGCTACCTCAAGTAGTTTGTCCAAATTCCTCAATTCCCCCCCTTCTAGCTTCTGCAATTTCCTCCTTCCCTGTATCACAGTCAAATTCTGATCATCTCCTGGGGAAGAAGGAGCGGGTGAAGCTGGGAGAGGTGGGTAGAGAGGAAAGGGTGAAGTAGGCGAAATAAGATTGGATGTGGTAGGGGAGATAAGGTCAGATTCCTTTGGTGCAGTTAGAACCACTTGTAAATCAACATCCATATCGTTCCCCCAACACAAACTTTCTTTTAGTGCCAGATATACCAGACAATGTTTTCTTTTCACACAGACCTCACATTTATCACTCTCAAGTGCCTTAACCACCATCAATCCACACTCAGTCTGCCATTCTGACTTTTCTTGCAAATAGAAATACAAATCAACCTACCAAACTTCATCCCATTTTCCTTCTCATTTACAAAACAACATCAACTGTCAAATAGTATTGTACTGCAAAGATCCATTCTCTGGCCACTTCTCCTCACCCTCCAAAGCATACCCCGGCCACCATACGTTACAAGAATCAATTAACTTATCTTTACGTAAACCTTGCCCAAAATTACTCTGTTTCCAGTGTGCTAATAAGCACCCTAAAGGAGAATTATGTGGTATGGGGGCATTGCAACCCAAAATCCCTTTAAGTTTCTCCTTATTACACCTACAAGACACCACAAATACCAACCGTGCAATGCTTTCACAGTTGTTCGACAGATGGCACCAAGGCAATACCAGGAATTCCTTTAGCCCAACCGTGCGTAGCTTTCGCTGTGTCTTATCGGCAAGCACCAGAGCAGACTGAAAAGCACCTTACCTCTCCAGAGGGACGTTGTGAGCAGCGGAGATGGTCACAGCCGATGGGCTCCCCGAGAATCCCTCGGTGCTGGCTGGAGCGTGATTGGGTCGTGAGCTCACTCAGCAGCACTCACAGGGTCCCGCCTGGGTCACCAATAATGTTAGCATCCAGAAACACACATAATCACAAATGGATTATATGCAGGCGCTTTATTGAGGGGAGCAGGAACTAGGGGTATAGCAACCCAAATCTAGCTCCGTCATCTTTGTTCAAAATGCAAGTATTTATACCTTTCAGTTGTAACTAAAAATAGACACTCACCTAAGCAATAATCACTGTAACAACCTTATCGATATTACTTCATTAGCACCCAGCCCAAACTTGTACCAACATCTACGGGTCTTATCTATGGGTATCTTAGAAACTCTAAACACTGATTCCCATTACTACAGATATCCTAGCCTGCTAAACTATCCCCAATACCATTCATTCTTTCTACTTAGTTATACATGATTTTTAAAACATTTAACCCTATACTAACAAAAGTAGAGTACCTATGATCCCCATTTAGCATTTTGGTAACACTTTGAGCATGGATTTGTGGTCCCACCAGGTATCAGTCTCATTATCATCAGTAGGATTATTCCCCACCTTTTCACTCCTCTGCCTCCTTCACTCACCTGACCGCCCCCAGCAGTGAGGTAATCCATCTTCTTGGCAGCAGGGGTATTCTTCAGAGCAGCCATAGGTGGATCCCCTGATCTCATGCCTTCATTTGTAAGCGTCCCAGGCCTTGGCCTTTACAGGGGGAGCCCCACAAGGTACTCGATTTAATCTCTGGCACTCCACTCACACTATGTTAGCAGGCAAATGTAATTTCCCTCTAACTCCTTTAATAAACAATTCCCACCACTGGAGAGAATCTAATTCAGTGGTCCCAATTCCTACTGCTATCTTCCAAGTTAATTCAGTTAAGAGGTGTCCGAGTCTCAAGCAATCTGGACGAAGTCCTTTAGGAGGATGACTCCTTGGGCAATGATAATAACACTCCTCTTTACAAGAGTGACTCTTAGAACATGCGAAAGGATAACATTTACAACTTTCATTGGGATATCTTATCTCTTTGGTTGACATGGGTTGTTTTGTTGAACCTTCAACTTTAGTTCAACTTGTATAGGTCCCTTTTTTTTTGAGGAGTGGGTCCACCCTTTTTCTGCAGTCTTGGCAGCAGTTCCTGTTGTGAAAAGAACAAGGACAGGACCTTCCCAGCGGGGTGATAAGGAGGATTTTTTCAAACTTTAATGTAAACCTGGTCTCCCAGTTGTACCTTATGGATGGCAAATTCAAGAAGGGTGTTCTGGGCCATTATACCTTTTGCTCTTAAATTTCAAAAGTGTTTCATTAAGGTTACAATATACGTCTGGATAGAACTATCTTCTATTTTGGGATGTTTTAAAGAGATGCCTTGAGTATAAAGTACCCCATGTAACATCTCATAGGGGGATATTCTTGTTTCCGTGTGGGGTTGGGTCTGAATATTCAATAAGGCTCATGGTAAACACTTGACCCAGGACCTTTTAGTTTCTAACATTAACTTGGTAAGTTGTGCCTTGATGATCCCATTCATCCTCTCAACCCTTCCAAAACTCTGAGGTTGCCCCGGGGTGTGGTATTCCCATCTAATATCTATTGTTTCTGTTATTTCTTTCAAAGTTTTTGATGTAAAATGTGTCCCTTGGTCAGAGTCTATTACAGATATGATTCCAAATCAGGGGGTCACTTCTCCTAATAGATTTTTTGCAACCATCTTAGCTGTGGCTCTTGCCACAGGACAGGCCTCTAGCCAGTGAGTTAGTTGATCTACTATAACCAATAGATATAAGTATCTCCCTACTTTGGGTAGTTCAGTAAAATCTACTTGTCTTTACTTAAAGGGTCGAAATGCAAGGGTTCTTCCTCCAGTCAATTTCTTTCTCAAATTAGCCTTATTCACTTTCTGGCATATAATACACTCGTGAACCTCTCGTTTGGCTATTTCATAAATTTCTATACAGTCATAAAATTTAAAAAACATAAATTGGTCTAGTAGTGCCTGAGTTCCTCAATGTGTCCTTTGGTGCAATCCAACAATCACTCATCTAATATATGATTTGGGTAGCATTTCCCTTCCATCTAATAATACCCATACAGTCCCCTGTTCTTTTATTCCTAGTTTTTCAAACTTATCCACCTTCTTCTTAGAGAAACTTCTGAGCTTTCTTGAGGATTCAGCCTCTTTCTTTTCTATAACTAATAAGGCAGCTCTTTTTGCCTCCTGATCTGCTTGATTGATTCCTCTAATGGAAAATTTAGTACCCTTTTGGTGGCCCTTTACATGTACTACAGGAATCTTTTCTGCTTTTCTGATAGCACATAAAATTTGTCTTATTATCTCCTCATGTATTAACTAACCCTTTTCCATGAGCATTAATTAAACCTCTCTACCCAGTGTTCCAAATGTATGCACAACTCTGAAGGCATATTTAGAATCAGTATCTATAGTCCCTTTGTGGTTATTTAGCAGTTACAAGGGCAGAGAGCTCACAAGTCTGTGCTGACCAACTAGGACTCAATGCCCCAGATTCCAACCCTTCTGCTGTGGCCCCATCTACCACCACAGACTCAGATTTCCTTTTCCTTATACTACTCTGGAAGATTTATTGATAAAACATTTCTCGTTTTTTTTTCTCAATTCTTCTTCTTTTAAATGTATATGAACTTCAGTTTTGTGTTCCATTAAGTCAATACAATTATGAACAGGTTTTCTTGCAATCATTTTATATAAATATTGGGCCAGGTTTTGAGCTGATGTAATTTCTAATTCTAAATTTGGAGAATGGATTGTCATATATACTTTAAAGTTTGGGGGTTTTCTTGCCTTTCCTACCACTGATTGTTCTCGACTGGAATAGCAACTAAAATTTGCAAAGTCCTAGGTCTTCAAGGTAAGATGAGATTGGAATGACAGAGATCATGCAGAACCAGTGCAACAGAGAAAATGGGAGCATATAAGGAAGGGGATTAAGAGTAGATGGGAAAATCTGGGATTGGTTCTGTCCATTTTCATATCACATGTGGGAAGCTGTTTTGCAAGGTTTTCCAAGAATCTTCTCCACAGTCCTGTCTGCTCTTCTCAAGAACCTTTCCCGGAGAACTAGCTCCAGCTCCTGGCACATGGTGTGCCACCACGTGCAGCTTCTCTTGGCTTTCCACACTGTGTGTGCAGCACAACTCTTGCAGCAAACCAGGACAAATGTTTGCAGACCTCGGTAACTTGCCCTTTATTTTCCTGGTGCACTAGAGAGTTGTGCCATTGGTAAGGTTTTCAGTGTTTCTGTTCTAACCTAAGGAAACAGGAGGGGGTACCAGAAATTGTTAGGGAAGACAAGCCTGACTGAATTGAGAGAAAGAACCTGCAGAGTCTGCAGCCAGAAGTGGAGAGTTGTGTGATAAACACTCCAACCTCTCAGTGGACATCTTCAAAATGATGTAGAACATGAAAATGTGCTACCAGAGGGAGTTTCTTTCTGTGTTCAGTCTAGGTGACTCTACATCTCTTGCACTGGTATGAATTAAGAGCACAATGATGTGTCAGCCAGAGGTAGCAGTATTTACAATTTCTGAATGAGACGGGACTGCTGCTGGATGTGTCTTCAGCTATCCTTTATTTTTCAAAAGACTCATGACATGTTTGAGACACAAGGAGGATGACAGTAGCTCATGTTCCAGACAACAGATGCTGAGTTCTATTTTACGATGCACTTGAAAATTCTCTCAACCTATGGCAAAAAGCAAAAAGCACATAGACATTTGATTTAGCAAGTTAAAAAAACACACGTATGCTTGCTTAAAAGAGTGCTTTCCATCTCCTATGTTGGGAAGGGATTTCCTGGGGTTATTCTTCTTTAGAGGAGTCTGATGAATAAACACATCTTCCTTGGTATCATTCTGGGTGAGGACACTGTATCTGTTTTTCACACAAACCCATCTGTGTGCCACTTCCTAGCAACAAAATGGATCCTATCCCATTGAAAACCAGTATATCAGCCAGTTCTTCACCCAGCACACCCTGTCCTGGCTCCTCTCACACTTGCACTCCTGCTCCACAGGCATTCTCTGAGGGACACAAAACTGATCAAAACTCCTCTTCAAATCCTGAAATAGAACCTTCATTGCCTTCCCATTACCCATGAGCCGTGGGGCTCTGTGGAGCTGTGACACAGTTCTGTGTGTCTCCGTGGGTCTGATCCCTCCCCAGGTCTCCACACACTGCAGGAGGTTTCTGGCTGTGACCTCCTGTCTGACAGAAACATCCATGGATCTGATCGGCTCCGCTAAAATGGGCGGAAATTCCTCTCCCCCCAGCTGGGATCCAGGAGATTTATGGTGTCTGACGGCGCTGCCCAGGTCACCAGAAGGGGCTGGGAACATCATGAGATTGAGGATGAGGAATTCACAGCTTACCTGGGGCACTCCTGCCAGGAATGTCTCTGGAAATGTGTCCCTGATGCAAACAGGAGGGGAAGGAAACCATGGAAGCTCCCTCGTGCAGTGCTCTGCCTGGGGTGTTCTGTCCAGCGTGGCAGACAGTGAGGAAGACTCCTAGGCTGTCACTCCTCACCGTTGTCAGGGTTTTAGGTGAGATGCTTGCAGCAGATCCAGCAGTGAGGGGGCTTCAGGGGGGTCCCTAAGCGTTTGCAGCCCACCGGGATTTGGGGAGAACCCCCCAGCTCCCCCAGGATCTCCCCGAACATGCTGATGCTGCCCGTTTGCAGTGAGAAGGTTCATACCAGGTCGGGAGTTTCCACCTCTGTCACCAGCATCCCCAGGGACACCCAAAACCTCCTAGAAATCCCCTCAAACCTCCCCCAGGACACCCCAACCTCACCCAGGATGCTAAAAACCTCCTTGAGATGCTCCAAAAACTCTCAAAGACTGCAAAACCCCGTACAGACCCCACAAATCCTCTCAGCACGTTAAAATTCCCACAGGACCTCCCAAAATTCTGCCAGGATCACCTTGAGAAGGTTTTGACCTGGCATGAGTTCCCATCTCTGTCACCAGCAGGTACTCCAAGACAGCCTTCAGACCCCCAATTCCAGCCCCAGGATCGTCTCACGTGTGAGAAGAGGTTTCAGAGCAGCTCCAATCTCCTCCTGCACCAGTGGATTCACACAGAGGAGAGGCCCTTCTGCTGCCCTGACTGCAGGAAGGGTTTTAACTACAACTCCACCCTCGTCACCCACCGGTGCATCCACACCGGGGAGAGGCCCTAGGAGTGTGGGGAGAGTGGGAAGAGCTTCAGGCACAGCTCAGCCTTGGCCCAACACCAAGGGAGCCAGCACTGAGGGAAGCCCTGCGAGTGCCCCGAGTGCAGGAAGAGCTTCGTGTCCTGCTCCAGCTTCATCCCCCATGGGAGGATCCGTGCTGGATGATCCCCAGTGAGCCCCGGAGGGCAGCGTCCTGGTGATCTGTGGTGCTGGTGATCTGTGGTGGGAAGACACGTGGCTGGGGGCTTCACATCCTCCTGGCTCCCTTTGGCCATGTGGACACATCCACAGAGCAACAGCAGAAATCCATTGTGGACAGGAGATTTGCTGATTCTGACCCCAGAAAAATCTCACCTTATGCACCTTCTATTGGCATCAAGCACCACTGGATGGCCATGGAGATCTTCTCCAACATAAATCCATCCTTTTAATTTTCTCTGGGCCACAAGCATCTTCCACATCCAAACTGGGACTGAGGGGGCAAACACCATGATTGTGGGGACAGTGGAGTGGAAACCCCTCCAGAAAATGTTCTTCCCACCCATCCAAGCATGAGGATGCTGTGCTGGGGGAGACACTTTTGTTTTGGCTGTGGTTGTGTTTCTCTTTCTGTTCATCCCTTTGAAAGCCCTGAAAGTGGGGTAGAAATAATGTTGAACTAAGGCAGGGATGGGGACATGTGGGGGACAATGACATTGGGGGGCCATGGGTGGGGACGTGGGGCACATGGATGGGGACATGAACTGGCACAACATCAATGCCACCACCTGTGCCATCACAGGGCCAGCAGCACCTTCATCTCAGCCATGGCAATGTGCTGCCCAATGCAGTTCCTGCCACCATGTCCCCACTGTCACCACCTCAGTGTGCCAGCCCAATGTCACTCCCCACCAGGGAAGGACAGGGAACTGGTTCAACTGCTGACAAGTGGCCTGGAAGCGTGACAACCACCAGGGTGTCCCAGGGCCACCGTGCTCAGGGGACCCCAGCTGCCCATGGGGACAGAGCAAAGGTCAGTGTCCCCCAGGGGGGCACGTGGCCCCATGCTGGGTGTCAATGGAGGTGTCCTGGTAGCAGCGTCCTCACAGGTGTGGTGACATTGTCCCCTGATGTGTATCTTGGTGGCTTCATGTCCCCTCCTCTCTCTATGTCCCCATGCTGTGCAGTGGCTCCCTGTCACCCCTCAGTCTGTCCCTGTCCTGCCCCGTGTGTCCCTGTCCCTCCTGTGGAACTGTGTCCCCATCACCCCTATGTGCCCTTGTCCCTTCCCCTGTGTCCCCTGCTCCCATCAGGGACAAAGTCCTGAATGTCCCGAGCCCGTGTCCTGCAGGCTGTCCCCGTGTCCCTCAGGATGTTTCTGTGGCTGCTCCAGGCACTGAGCATCTGCACCCACCCTGGCACAGGTGGGGACACATCACGACACCCTGGGACACCGTGGCCACTCAATCCCACAACATTCCACCACACCCTTTTCTTCTCTGATTTTGTTTCCTTTCTGTTCATTTTTGCATCCTTTCCCCCACGTTTTAGGTCCTTTCTCCCAAGTTTATATTTTCCTCCACATTTTGAGTGTTTTCTCTTTATTTGAATTCTTTTCCCCTCTATTTTGTGTTCTTTCCACCTATTTTGGGTCCATTCCACCCTGCTTTGGACCCCTCCCCTGAGTTCTCCGCGCCTGTGGCTGCTCTTCTCTTTTGGAGGGTCCATGTCTCTACCCTCATCCTGTATGGGGATATGAAATTGGGGGTGAGAGGGAACTGGGTGGTTTCCATTCACACTCACATTTTTGTAGGCTGGGGGTGGTCTCCATGACGTTGAGGAGTCTCCGATGCGGTCTCCATCTCCATCACTGCTCCTTGGCTGTGCGGGTCCTGGGCCATCTCCATCCCTTTCCTGTGTGGGGTTTGGGGGGTCAGGGTCATCTCCATCCTCCTCCCCTTACTGGGAGGGGGTCAGGATGTCACCTCTGTACTCACTTTGGTGTTGCTGGGGCTGGTCTCTGTGGAGCGGAGGAGTCTCTGGTGGGGTCTCCGTGCCCGTGGCTGCTCTTCTCCTTTGGGGTGTCCGGGTCTCTGCCCTCATCATGTGTGAGGATATGGAAATGGGGGTGGGACAGGGATATCTCTGCCTGCCCTGCCCCAGGGTTTTGTTCGGCCCCACCCTGAGGGTCTCTTGTTACCCTGGGGATCTTGTCTGCTCCTCCCTGGGGGTCTCTTGTTGCTTTGGGGACCTTGGCTGCTCCTCCCCGGGGATCTCTGCCCGCTCCAGGGGTCTCCTTCTCTTCCTCTCCTTCCTCCTGACACCACCACTCTGGGTCTCACACTGAGCCCCATCTGCCCCCCGGTGCTCCTTATATACCCAGCATAAGCCCCGCCCCTTCTGGTGACAGCCAATGGGCATTGAGAATCCTCTGGAGGGGCGGAGCGTCCAACGTTCCCCATTGTGAGCCAACAGAGAGGAGGCGTGGCCTGAACGCGTATGAGAGATCTGATTGGTCAGGAGCGGAGGGTTCAAAAAGGGGCGTGGCTTGGCCTGGGCTGTGGGCGGGGCAGGGGACAGGTGTGAAGGTGTGGTGGGGGAGGGGCAGTGGTAAAACTGGGATTTTGGGACCCCCTGAAATGGGGCTGGGACCTCCTGAAATGGGGCTGGCATCCACAGAGACCCCTCTCCGTGTGCCTGGGACCCCCAGAGCCCAGGCAGGCTCGCTCTCTTTGGGGTCTCCATCTTCCCATTTGGGGCACCGGGTGGCCTCCATGCTCCTCACCTTACCCAGGGAGGGCAGGTCAGTCTGTGTCTGTGCATGAGCTGGCTCTTCCCATGTTCACTTCCCCCTGCTCGGATGGTCAGGGATCTGTTCGTCCTGCCTCCTCCAGCTACGGAGAGCTCAGGCTCTACTCCATCAACCAGCACCATTGGATGGCAGCCACCTTCTCTTGATCCCGTTCCAGGATGGAGGGGCCGGGCTGCCACATTCCCATTCCGGAATAGGGGGGCAAAGATGGAGAGACTGAACTGCAATGGTGTCTTTGGGCTCTCTGTGCCTGATGTTGCTGTTCCTCTCCTATGGCTGTTCCAGGTCATCTCCAGACTTATCCTGTGTGGGGTCTGGGGGGTCAGGTCGTCTCTGTCCTCCTCCCCTTACTGAGATGGGACTGGGTGGTTTCCATTATTACTCATTATTTTGTAGGTGGTCTCCAAGGAGTGGAGGAGTCTCCGGAGAGTTCTCCATGCCCATCTCTGCTCATTAGCTGTGGGGGTCCTGGGCCATCTCCATCCCCATCCTGTGTGGGGTTTTGGGGTCAGGGTCATCTCCATCCTCCTCCCCATTCTGGGAGGGGGCCGTGACGTCACCTCTGTACTCACCTTGGTGAGTGGATCTCAGCTGGACTCTGGTCTGGACAGCCCCTGGCCCTGCAGCCTGGCCAGCTCCCAGCACAGATGACCACTGGCCTGCCCACACTCTGGCCCACCCCACAGGCCCAACAGCCCATTTCTGCAGCCTCAACCCCAAAATCCCCCAAATTAAACACAATTCCAGAACATCAGCTCTGGCTGGTCCCTACAGAGCAAGAGGGAAACTGAGGCACGGGCTGGGGGGTGACTTTGCAGTGTTGGGAGGGGTCTTAGGGACCCACCCTGGAGACACTAAAATGAGCACCCACCCCTCAAACTGTCATTGCAGCATCCTGGGCCTCCCAGCCTTCCCATCAGGGGGACTCCAGGAGCCAACGTGACACCCACAGTCCCTTCCAGGGCTGACCCCAAAAATTTTATCACCCCCTCCCTCCATAGGATGTTGTCACTCCCTACTTTGGGGTGCTGGTGACAAATTGGTGAGTGGCAGTGACAAAAAGCGCAGGTGCCACCTGGGGGATTGTGCCAGCCAGTGGGAGCAGTATTTACAATTTCCAAATGAGACAGGACTGCTGCTGCATGTGTCTCAAGCGATCTTTTATTTTTCAAAAGACTCATCACATGAGTGAGACCCTAGGAGTAGGACACTAGCTCACGCTCCAGACAACAGATGCTGAGTTCTATGTTACGATGCACTTTAAAATTCTCTTAGCCTATGGCAAAAGGCAAAAGCACGTTGACATTCGTTTTCGACAGTTACAAAAAGCATCTCAGGATAATAAAATATATTTTCTGTGTTTGTCTCTGTTGATCGGCTGTTTTTTGCTACCCGAGAATATACAATTTAGTTTTCCCAGCCAGACAGTTTGAAGAACTGGTTGTGAGGCTTTTCTTCTTATGTTCTCATTTCATAGTTTATTATTTCTTATTACATTCTGTACCTGGCCTGCAGAACATTTTCTTGCAGGTCAGTTTAAGGTACAAATCTCAAAAAGCCCCCCACACAGGGTGCTGCGTACATTTAAACTACAATCTACGTAATCAGTATTTATATTATTTCTCCAAGAATTATTATCTATGTTAGAAGGTTAAACTCTACTCTAAGCCAACTATAATGTGCCGTCTCACAGCACAACATAGAGGCAGATGATGAAGAAGAAGAAACCCAAAAGCCATGTGCTTCCTCTATCTTGCCTTCACCTGCTTACCATCCTAAAAACCTCATCTATCTAAAATTCTCACCCTGGGATAAAAATACACACTATTCTACCATCTAATACACACTCCTGAAAACTCTGCTTCATTCCAGAGCCTAAAAGCCCTTGCTCAATCAAATATGGTTAAATATACTGAGGTTAAATATACTATTTGTCAGAGATTCAAAAAGCTCTTAAACATGCAAACAACTATTTCTCACAATTAGAGACTCTGACAAAAGCACATGTATGCTTGTTGAAAACAATGCTTGATTGTTAGCCTAAAAATACAATGGACAGTGCTCCATTATTAGGACAGAAACTTTCTAGCTCTTAGCGGATATATTTTTCTACAGTTCCAAGATTTCTATGTCCTACTTTCAACACATCACCTATTGTTAACAGTCCTTGCTCACACTCTAAACTATCTTTTTTAGTTCCCAACTCAGCATCTACACCATCCCTCTAAGTTTTCTCTTCTTTTCCGCTCCTGAGGCCTGCTGAATGATTTTCCTTAAAATGATTCCCACACAAGTGCTGCGTGGGACTCGGTGACTGGGTGCTGCAGAGGCTGCAGCAAGGCATCAAAAACGCTGGCCTCGCACCCAAGGGTGGCCCAAGATCTCCTGCAGGTCTGGCCGGTCCGCCGGGTGCTTGGACAAACAGCAGCGGATCAGATGTTGGCACTCTGTGGAGAGAAGGCAGAAAGCGCCGGTCACTTGCAGAAGGCTCCTGCCCAGCTGCTGCCGGCGCCTGCAGAAGCCGGGCCACGCTGCGTGTGCTCAGAGCTGCCCTTTGCAGGAGAGCGGCACGGCAGGACAAGCGCCACCTCCTTCAGCCAAGCGTGCCACAGCCAGCCCGGCACGGGCCACCTCCTGCAGCCGGCCCTGCAGGGCAGATTGACCTGTGCAGAGCGGTGTGGGGGCCGTGCTGGGCTGCACGCTGCCATCTGCCAAGGCCTGCCTTTTGGGGCCGGACACCAACCTGGAGAGACCGGCTGGACAAAGAAGAGCTGCCCCGACACGATGTCATTGTCCCCCTGGAAGGGCACGGTCCCGCAGACCATGACATAGAGCAGCACACCCAGGGACCAGATGGTGGCCGAATGGCCGTGGTAGCAGCCAAGGCTGATCCACTCGGGTGGGCTGTACGCGTGTGTTCCTAGGGGAGACAGGCGGTGCTGTGCGGGCGCAGGCTGCTGCCTTGCAGAGCCTGGTGCCAGCCTCCTGGCAGAGGCAGGGGCTGCTCTTGAGGTGGCCACAACTTCCCCCCAGTGCCAGCGTGCATGCCCCAGCCTACTGGCCAAAGCCAAAGAACTATTGTGCAAGGCAGAGAAGGCCAGCAGAGCAGCCCAAGCCCTTGCTGGCCTGCCAAGCTGAGGGCGGGGGCCTGGCTTTGGCAGCCCCCCTGTGTGGGCAGGGCCGGCAGCCGGCTGCTGGGGCACAGCATCTGCCCCGTGCCACAGGGCAGGCAGCAGCTGGCTGAATGTGACACCCCACAGCCCAGGAGGGAATGGGGCCGTGCAGTGCCTGCCACTGGGAGCAGGGCCAGGGCTCGGGGCTCACCCACATATTCTGTGAAGGGCTGCTCCTGGTGGAAGGTGCCGCAACCAAAGTCGATGAGCTTCAGGTCGCCACTGTCCAGGTTCAGGAGGAGGTTCTCTGGCTTGATGTCCCGGTGCAGGACGCCGCAGGCGGTGCAGTGCCTCACAGCCTCTAGCACCTGGCAGAAAAGCCAGCGTGCCATCTCCTCGCCCAGGAACTCTTCCTCCAGCAGGAAGTGGTAGAGATCCTGCGATGGCTCTGGACGCTCCATCACCAGCATAAAGCATTCAGGCAGCTCAAACCAGTCGAGGAGCTGGATGATGTTGTGGCAGCCAGAGCCCACCTTCTCCAGGAGCACAATCTCCATGGGCACACGGGTGCCGTCGGGCTCGCAGGAGGAGACAATGCCTGCAGCAGGCCTGATGCTGCTGCCCTGTGGCTGCGCTACCCCCTTCCCGGGATGCCCCAGTGCCCACTTGGGCATCCTCCCTGGACTTTGGGCTTCCTCTCACCCAGTGGGTGTTTGACAGGAGCCCCCCCTGCCTGCACCCACCACCATCATTTGGCATCCCCAGGCTCACCATGCTCAGCCTCGCAGGCTGAGCCCATGCCCACTCACCCTGCCATCGCCCTCCTCCCACTGCCAGGGCCCCGGCCTTATCCCTGCCTGCCACGCCCCGCTCGCTCCCACTGTCCCCGCTCACTCACCAGCTCTCCCCACTGCAGGACGCTCTCTCGGACCACGCGCTTGATGGCCACCTGCAAGCCATCAAGACAGGGGGGCTGAGCTCAAGCCCTGCCCCACTCCAGCCCTGGCGCTCCTTCCTCGCCCGGCCACCCTGGACACTTACCGGGCTCCCGTCCGACAGGCGGGTCCCCGAGAAAACGGTGCCAAAGCCACCGCTCCCCAGCTGCGGGCCCAGCTGGTACAGCTCCTGCAGCTTCTTCCTCTGCCCTGCCGCCAACACCGAGCCATCAGCCTTTGGCCCCAGAAACCCCTCAAGTGCCCACCAGTGAAGCGGGACAAGTCCCCGCGGCCCACGCTGCTCTGACCTGCTTCCTGCTGTGACCCGGGCAGCGGCCACCTCCTGGCAGCCGTGGGGCTGGTGAGTGGCACAGCTGGGACAGGGGAGAGTGCTGAGGCGGCTGCAGGAGCAGGAGAGCAGTGGGATGGGGCAGCACCATCGCTGTCTCCGCTGACATTGGCTGTGCTCTGCTCTTCTGGAGAGCCAGAGATAAAGCCCGAGGCTGAGAGGGGCGTCCCAGGAGCAGCTGCAAAGCAGAGAGGGATTTGTGAAAAACTGCCAGCAGAGGCCCTGGAAATAGCCGGGGACTAGGCTGGTCTAAGAAGCCCTGGCCTGGCCTCGGAACTCCCCTTAAAAGCCCAAGGAGAACATCAGATAGCTGTTCAGAAGATCTCACCTGTAGTTGATAGACATCTCGGAGCAGCTTCCTGGAAATGGAAGAAGCTCCCTGGGCCCTCGAATTTCCTCTCCACCCCCAGGCACGGGCTGTCTCCACCAGCTGGCACAGCTGGCACAGCCTCCTGGGAGCTGTGGGCCGGACACTGCTGACTCCAGGACACTTGCTGCTCCACCACCTGCTCCTGGGACGGCTCCTCTGCGTCAGGCTGAGCTCCCACTTGGACTTGTGGGCTTTCCCTGGCCACTTCAAGGGTCAGGGTTGCACCCACGTTGTTGAGCTCCATACGTCCAAGGGAGCCAGGAGACCTGTTTGCAGGCTCAGCACCTTCTGCAGGCTGACAGGTCTCACTGAGCCTCTGGGAGGGATGCAGGCTGTCAGAGGGAGTGGAGGCTCCTGACACGATGGACGTTCCCTGACAGCTTGAGCTGCTTGCAGGCATGGCAGGCCTCCGCTGCTGTGCCATCCTTGCAAGGCTTGAGGCTCTCCCACGGCTGGAGAATCTTGCTGGGAGCAGCCTCCTGAAGGGATGGAGGCTTCCTGAGGAGCTGGATGAGCCAGAGT
>JAGMWU010000244.1:6820-24688 GCA_018697195.1 Certhia americana | reverse complement strand
GATCCAGACGTGAGGGGAGTTCAGAGGGGTTCCTAATCATTTGGAGGTCCCCAGGATTTGGAGTGAATCCCCCAGCTCCCCCAGGATCTCCTCGAACACGCTGATGCTGCCCGTTTGCTGTGAGAACATTCATACCTGGAGGGAGTCCCCAGCTCTATCACCATTATCGCCCATGGAGCCCCCAAACCCTCCTAGAAACCCTCAAACCACCCCCAGGACATGCCAACCTCATTCGGGATCCTGAAAACATCCTTGGGATGCTTCAAAATCTCTCCAAAAGTGCAAAACCCCGTACAGATCCCCCAAATCCACTCAGAATATCAAAATTCCAACAGGTGCTCCCAACACTCCCCCAGGATCACCTTGAAGAGGTTTATAGCTGGCATGGGTTCCCATCTCTGTCACCAGCAGGTACCCCAAAACAGCCTTCAGACCCCCAATTCCAGCCCCAGGATCGTCTCACGTGTGAGAAGAGGTTTCAGAGCAGCTCCCATCTCCTCCTGCACTAGTGAATTCACACAGAGGAGAGGCCCTTCTGCTGCCCCGACTGCGGGAAGGGTTTAAACCACAACTCCACCCTCGTCACCCACCGGTGCATCCACACTGGGGAGAGGCCCTAGGAGTGTGGGGAGAGTGGGAAGAGCTTCAGGCACAGCTCAGCTTTGGCCCAACACCAAGGGAGCCAGCACTGAGGGAAGCCCTGTGAGTGCCCCGAGTGCAGGAAGAGTTTCGTGTGCTGCTCCAGGCCCATCTCCCATGGGAGGATCCATGCTGGATGATCCCCAGTGAGCCCCGATGGGCAGAGCCCTGGTGATCTGTGGTGCTGGTGATCCGTGGTGGGAAAACACGTGGCTGGGGGCTTCACATCCTCCCGGCTCCCTCTGGACTGAGCTTTTTCTTTCTATTTCTCTTTGTCGTTTCAAAACACCCATCACCGCATAAACCTAAAGATGGTGAACTGAGACATGGATGGGGAAATGATGGGATCTTGCAGGGCGTTTGGGGGCTTCTGGGTTCGAGGGACTTGAGGGTTACTGGGACGGACTTGGGGGTTGCTCAGGGTTTGGGCACCCCAGGCCAACCAGCTCTGGCTGCGCTGGGAGACCCTGGCAGGGATTCTGGGGCAGCTGATCAAAGATCCCCTGCTCTGGGACTATCCACATGTCTGCACATCCCAATTCCCAGTGCTCCCTGTTGTCCTGGTTTGGCCTGATTGGACAATTTTGTAATAGTGACAGATGATTAGACCAATGAGAGGAGTGAATACACCTTTGTGAACACACAATTTAAAACAAAACCCAAGGAATAGTTCTCCAGGCTTCCAGCCTTGGGAAAGGTAGCCAGCTGGCCCTGGCTTGGCCCACGTGGCTGGGTCTGGGCTGGCCCCACAGCCCAGCTGAGATCTCTGCTCCCAAAGGGGTGGTGAGCGGGGTGCCGAGCCCCTCACTGGGGAGCCCACTGGGCCCTGTCCCAGCGGGCAGCTGGGGCTCCTTGGCAGCAGGGACAAGCCCTTTCCTAGCAGAGCCTGCCGGACTGTGCCAGACAGAGACTGTATTAGCACTGGGAGCAGCTTAAGAGAGAGTGGCCCGGGGGCCAGGAGCAGCTGTGCAGCTGCTGCCATTACAGACCGGGAACGGCCACGTGGCCAGGATCAGAGGGGCCGGGCCGATCTCACACGGACACCTCGACATGGCTGGCAATGAACTTTATTTGCTCAGCTGCTTTAAGCCATCTTTACTATGGACAGAAGGATAAAAGGGTTGATGGCAGCTTTTCCTGTTTCTCAGCACCCCAGCAGAGTTCGGCGGGCACAACTCGCACGGTGCCAGAGGAGACCATGTGGCCAACAGAGAGGCACGGCGAGCCATGTTCCCAATGCAGAGCTTGGATCAGATCAACCTTTCAGTGTTATAAGACTTTATAAAACTGTTTGAATTAATGGTAGTGCTTGAGAACAAATGACTCTAAGAACATCATTTCTTTCCTGAATTAATAAAAGGTAGAAAAGTTGAACACATAGGAACCATATCACGGGACTGTGAGGTCAATATAGAAGGAGTTAATTCTAGATGCAAGGGATTGAAGAGATGCTTTACGCTTGCAGTCCTATAAAGCTATACTGAAGATGTATTTGATATAGCAGACTTTGGTTTTGTTCCCTTGTAACTCATGGAAATGCACTGGGGGGATGTAGCATTCTGGCACAGCTGTGAGCTGAGGCACCAGGAGTTGAAGCAAATAGATGTTGCTGTAGATCCAGTGAGAAACTGGAACTTGAAGAAATGAGAAACCTTGCCCTAGAGTGAATAGTAGAAAAGTTCTAGCCCCAGAGATGGACAAAGAAAACTCTTACTCTATGCTAGAACAGTTCATCCTTAAAATAGCACCCCAGTAAATTCAAATGGCCCATGAAAGCAGATGTGAAAAACACTGTAAGACACAGGAAAGACTTTCACATTGCAAACAGATTTTTTTTTCATTGCCAGGCGGCCCGCTCACAGTGACACTGAAGGCACAAGAAAAACTGTTTTCTTGAAGAGAAATCTCCATAGTATGGCAAGAGAAACTCTTCTCCTGAAGTGAACTGGATGAAAGGATTTCAGAGGTAGTAAGCTGACTAAATGTCATGAGTTTTGTCTCCACATTGTCAGTAGAAAAGTGGAAAGTGTATCCAGAAAATTTAATTCTGATTTTCATATTATGTTCCTTTTCGTTCTGTTAAAAATGTTTTCTTTATACCCATTCAATTTTATACATGCTTTGCTTTCCTCCTAATCCCATGTCACAGCAAAAAATAGACCTACCACATTAATTGGTGAATTGGCTGGGAAAACTCAAACTGACAAACGTAAACCACTAGATTTAATTAATGTTTCTGTCTGGTTTCAAAATGAAAGTGCAACACCTGGCCTTGAGATGGGCTCTGGGGCTGCACGAGTCTGGGACTGGGACGAGGTTAAATCCAGGACGGTGAGTGTGTTTCAAGGCAGAGTGAGATGGAGATCAGCATCAGGGTGAGGTTTGGGACCGAGCGCACGCCCAGCAGCACCGGGCAGATGTCACTGCAGGATGTCACTGGCATCGCCACAGCCCTGCTCAGGCATCACCAAACGTGGTGGGAGCTGGCTGCTCCAAGATCCAGGTGCTCCCAGCTCTGGCTACTCCTGCGCCCAGGTGCTGCCAGTCCCTCTGCAGCTTTGCTGGAGCCGCTGTAGGCACTGCAAGGGGCTCTGAGCTCTGGGCAGAGCCTTCTCTTCTCCACCTGAACACCCCCAGCTCTCACAGCCTGGCTCCAAAGGGGCTCCAGCCTTCGGAGCAGCTCCGTGGCCTCCTGTGGACTCTCTCCAGCAGCTCAGCACCTTTCTCAGAATTCCTGGGCTGGAGACAGCTCCACACCTGGGGACTCACCTGAGCAGGGACAAGGGGTGGAATCCCCCCACAGCTGCTGTTGACGCTGCAGGATGAACCCAAGAGAAGGGAGAAGGTCCTGTAGAAGGAGAAAAGTCCTGCATGGACAAGAGGGAAAGGACCCCCTGGAAGTGCTTTGGAATTCCTGCCGAGTGAGTTTGGCCCCCTCCCATGTGCCCATCTTTGGCAGTGTTACCCCACGCACCCCTGGAGCTGCTGGGAAAGGCCATCTGGGAGTTGTATCCCAAGTTCATGGAGGCATTGTCTAAAGCCCTGACAGGATTTTATGCTTCCCCGACTGTCCAAGAAATGCTGGGATCCCCCAGGTCATCCCAGTGTGGAGCCCTGACACGCACTGTTCCCCTTGTGGGAGCTGTGGGAGATGACCTAAATTATCCTAAAGAAACAATGTCACAATGTGTTCCACTTTTCTTTGAGTTTCGATCTTGGTCAGGGGTTGCTGACAGGTTCTAATTATTTAGGTGAGGAGAGCAGCTGCAGCCTTGGTCAAGAGACTCTTGCAGAGCATTTTCCCTGTCCCCCTATGATTTGGGTGGCCTGTGTCTTTGTCCCGCTGGGATTTGGGTGTCGGTGTGGGCTCCTTCCCCTCTTCTTTAGGGGGTTGTCTCTGCCTGGCTCTAGAGGGGTTGAGCTGGAGAGTTGTGGGCTCCGGGGAGCCCCCCCTTCACCTGTGAGGATGCTCCCTGGGCAAGAAGAAGGGTCTGCCATGACCCACCAGGCCACTGGCCAAGGGATGGCACCCTCCTCACTGTGGGAGGAGCTTTGGGAAGGAGTGGATGTTGGTCTGAGCTCAGAGAGGGTGTTCCCCCAGCCCAGCAGGCAGAAAGCCCTGGCACATGGCAGCAGCCAAGTTTCTGATCACCAGGAACAGCCCCCTCCCTCAGCAGTGCTCCCAGCACCCCAGAGAGGTTGGGTATGCCACAGGTGCTGCCAAGGACCCTCCCCATGGGAACAGAGCTGGACACCCTGAAAAGGGGGGTGGATCAACACCCCAGAGACAAAGCCAGTGCAGGGAGCAATGAGTGGGATGAGTGTGAGAGGGCCACTGTGACCCCTGCCATCCCACACCAGGGACCAGGGACCTTTCTGGCACAGAGCCAGGTGAATATCCAGGACCATCCTTGCCTGGGACAGGTGCCATGGAGATCTAAGAGGGATCAGTGTCCAGCTCCAGCTTGACAGCTCCACAGGGACACCCTGTGCCCTGTCCCCCACAGGGCCAATTATCAGGCTGGAGCCACAGGAGCCTCCTGGACATTGATGGATTTCTCTTCCAGGAATTCACTCTGGAGCTTGTTTCTCTCTCTTTCCTCTTTTGGAGCTCCTGTAAACATGGCATGAAGCTGGAAGGGGCAGGGTGGGGAACAGACAGCAGGGGAACTGCTGAGGGGTGCTGTGTCTGTGGCACCCTGCTTTCCTCCTCTCCCTTTGGTGTAGCTGTGGGCTGGGACGGAGCATCTTTCCCGGTGGGTGACGGTGCCCGGGCTCCCTGGCCTGAATGGGGGTCCATCAGTGTGCATGTGTGCCGTGCCCCAGGCAGGCAGGCTGTGTCAGAGAGCTCCTGCCAAGCCCTGCTGTGTGCCGGCAGGGCGTTGATTAGTGCGGCACTAATGAGGGCAGAGCCAGGGCCGGGGTTTAAGGAGGGGAGGGCGGGGAGCCCTTCCGAGCACAGGGGGCGTGGTCAGAGCGGGGGGCGGGGCCAGCGCTGAGGGCAAAAAGGGCGGGAAAAGGCTCGGCCCTGCTGAGGGGAAACGTCGGCCAGCAGGGCACAGAGGGACAGCGCTGGGCAAAAGGGACACACCACAGCTCGCAAAACACTAACCTTGGACACAGAAACATCAACACACTCTGCCCTGAACAGCCCGGACCCTTACACAGGGGAAGGCATGGCTAAAATGCAGGAAAAACAGTGCTGTTAATGCAAGGATTCAGAAGCAGCATCTGTGTGGAGAGTGTCCCTGACGGGAGGAAGCTGAATGGAACGGAGCCAGGCTGTGGCAGCAGGGTCAGAGCGAGCACACAAGGGGGACCCTCTGTCCATGCCAAAGCCCAGGGCAGCCCTATCCCGGCAAGGACACAGGGAGCGGATCCTTGAGCTGCTGCACGTTGGCGCTGCCCTCGCTCAGCCAGGAACTGGCAGTGGGGTTAAATCCTTCCACACATCTTAATTCTAGAGCCTCCTGTTCCATGAGAGGCTCTTTTGGGAGACAAAGCCTTAACCTGATGTGAGGTTTCATGGATTAGAAAACCTCCTGCCATCCTCAGTTATCATTAAAGCCAGTGGCTGCACAATTTTGCAAACAATGGGGCCACCTCTGGCTCTTGGGTCTAACAGTTTATAAAAATGGGCCATTGGTCTTCAAGTAGCACCCCGTGGTGTTACTGCACTCCTTTGACATACTCCTGCTCAAGAGCCACATAAAATTCAAATTCTGTTTCCCTGTCTGGAAGGGCTAGGGAGGAGCCTCAGATCATCTGCTTTTGAACACTTAAAAATTCTGCCAGGTTCTTACCTGGCAGGATAGCAGCATCATAGGAGCCATCCATGTCTGCAAAGGACCTGCCTTTAACAGGCACTCAGGAACAGGCTGTAATCCCTTTCCTTCCCTCCCCTCAATAGGGTATTGCTTTTCAGACACCACTTGTGCTGGTGGCTTCCAAGTCATTTGCAAGGTTCCACATCTCATTTTCCACATTTCCTTGGCACTGCCCAGACTTGTGGGGTTACTTCAGCCTAGGCCTTCTCAGACATTTGACACAAAGTTACACTGCTGGGAGCTTCCTTCTCCCCTTGCATAATATCACTTTACATTCCTAGTTTAGCCATCAACCCCCATCCCAGTAGATGACAATCACAATGAGGAACAAACAGAAATTCATGAATTTCAAACCAATCCCCCACATTTACCAACAGGGGTTGAATAAAATGGCTCCTCTATCCCGCTTAGGCTTTGAATAATTAAAGAACTCTTTAGCAGGTTTCCCCTCTTTATGCATAAAGTTCCGAGTAGATCAAGAGGTCCCCATGCGTGCCAGGGACCAGAGTTCCTCTCTGTCTGGACCCACCCCTCCTGTTACCAAGGGCTGCAGTGTGGTGAGTGCCTGGTACAATGGGAGCCCCTGACACCCCTGACAATCCATTTCCATCAACTGCTGGCTCTGCACTCACTCCCGCTCCCAGAGTCCTTGTGCCCTGTGGATGGCACTGATCCCTTCCCCATGGCAGTTTGGGTCAGCTCTGCTCTGTTCTGCCTTTGGGGCGCTCGGTGTCTTGTACTGGGTTCCCCCTCGAGTTATCCCAGGGCAGGACTGTAGGAACAATAGCTCCTTGATTTCCCTACTCTGGAAGCTGGACATACAAGGGACCTCCTCCTTTGTGGCTCTGTCTGCCACTGCCAAGGACACACAGAGATACCCAGGGTTGTCCTGGAATGGCACATATTCAAAGTCAATATAGATATTGGAGAACAATGACATTTAGTTTTCTAGATACAAAACCAATTGTGATAAAGTCACAATGCAAAATCTTTTCTCTTGAGTGAGAAGCAAAGGTAAACTGGCAAAGTATACTGGTATTAAAAAGCTTTTCTTCTTATTCTTGGAAATCAATTTGACTTCTTTCCATTTCTCATGAATTGCCTGTTCTTCATATATTACCTCCCAAGAGATAATGGTTGTCCTTATATCCTTTCAATATCTCTCTCTGTCTAACATGGGCAGGAGGCTGGAATTCTTTTGTTCTGACCTAGGACAAAAGTCCTGGGACCATGACAGTGGGAATTAAATATAGCAATTATTAGAGGGCTATTTTGGGGTACTGGTATTTTAAGCTTCCCAGTTTCAACAAAGCAAACAACATTCAAGGGAAGAACCATTAAAACTGTCCTGAGGATGAGTGTGAAGGTGGTTAATGTCTGGCTCCTCTGGGCACTTCAGCTGGCCATTGAAATGCACTTTGTGTTTATTCAGAATTGTTGCCATTGGTGCTTTTCTTCCTTTCCTGAGGATTCTGACATGGGAGTGCCCCTAGAACAAAGCTGTGCCTTCACCTCCAGGCCTGGCAGTGCTGCAGTTGTCTTGGGCTCTGGCTTCTCTGGCTGTAAATAGAGCACATCAAGTCCATAGCCTTGGCAGCAGGAGGAGATTTTAAGAGGTCCAGTGGACTTTTGTGCTCAGCTGCCCTTCTTGGTTTCTCTCTTTTTTTTTTTTTTTTTTTTTTTTTTTATTTTAAATAACTTCTTCCTAATCTCTAATATTGCTTAATCCTCGAAAATATTTTGTGGGATTATCTGACCCATCCTCTGCAATCTGAAGTCCCGAGGAACAGCCAGAGGATACAGCAGTGTTCCTTGGAACAGGAGAAGGCGGACAGGAGCAGGGTTCACACAGGGCTGACCAGGGAGCAGTGCCCTCGGGGCTCTGGGCCAGTTCTGCAAACTCCCCCACACTGTTCTTTCACCAACAAAGAGAGGAGCAGACTGCAGCGTTCCTGCACAGGTACTCACTGCTGACAGCTGCCATGTCAGACAGGAAACAGGAGGGCCCTGATGCCAGGGAACCAGGTGAGGGCAAAGCTGCCCTCCCACAGCATGGCCCAGGGGCTGTCAGGGTGGCCAGCGTGGGGCCCAGAGCAGAGGCAGGGGGAGGCAGGAGCTGCTCAGCCACACCAGGGCTGGGAGTCTCCTTCCTGCCCAAGTGGGGCCCAGCTGGAGCAGGGGGCAGCTGTTGGGACACCCGTGCCCGCAGTGGCCCCTGCTCTCCAAGGCCTCCAGCCCTGCCCATCAGGCAGGCAGGCAGGCAGAGCTCAGCCCTTGGGGCAGATGCTGCAGGCTGAGAGCCCCGCAGAGGCGTTCGTGCCCAGTGCCATTGGCTCTGTCCCCTGCAGCATGCATGCTGTGTCGCCGTGTAGAGGCTGGCTTGGACATCTGCGGTGACAAATTGGAGAAATACGGGGTCTGTGCCCACGTGTTCTGCCTGGTGAGTGGCTCCGGGCGCTCCCTCCAGCATTGCAATGGGCAGTGCCTGCCACTCTCTCCTCACCAGCTCCTCCCCTATTCTGCAGTATTTTGCCACTCTGCTTTTTTTGCCAAGACAATAAACATGTTGGAATCAGGGGCTTTCTCCGGCAAGATATCCACCTTGCCGTCAGGTGGGCGGCACAGAAGGTGAGAGCCTGTCAAAGGCAGGAAGGTTTGTGCCAGGCAAGATGTGAAAGAGCTTAGCCCAGACCCCAGGAAAGAAAGGCTGCCCTTTACAGATGGCTGTGGGACAAAGCGTGGCTCCCAGCAGCTCCACAGAGGCTCTGGCACAAGAGCCTCCTACACCAGACAGCTCTGTGGGCTGAGACCCAGCAGTGGCCACATCCTGCACCCTGCCCAGAGCCTGGGGCTGCCTGGGGAGGCCTGGAGGCTGCTGCTGATGGGGCTGCTCAGCTCTTCCCAGCACTGCTATGTCTGCGGACAGAGCAGGGCCATTCGTACAAGCAGGGGCCGTCATGGTTCATTTTCCCGATCTCAGAGTGCAAAAGACACACAGCAAAGGTGACTTTCAGTTTGACAACAGCAATGTACTTTTATTGAGTGCCAGCAACAATTATGTGAGAGAGAGAGAGAGAGAGAGAGAGTTTAGAAAAATATAGTAAAAAGAGAGAGAAAGAGAAGTACAGCTACCAATAGAGAGATGATGTCCTCGAGGCCTTCTGCCCACAGACGTGACTTCCTAGTGTGGGGAGATCTCTCAAGTCCTTGGCAGAAATGTCACATTTTATAGTCTTTTGCCAAAGCGAGTGATATGTGGCCAAACTGATAATGAGACACTAATTTTGAAGATATTGCTGACTTAGCTGGGAAAAATAAGCTTTGCTGAAATTAGTTAAAATTCAGAGGATGGTTAAGAGAGAGACCGGATTTGAGATAAGCTATCCCAGATCTAATAACTCATTGCCTGTCAAGTTTATGTTTGTGCAAGCTGGACTTGTAATGAAAAACAAGGGAATTGATCAATAGACCCCAAAAACACAAGATGATTGCAGACCCTCTATCTCTAGAAACAGTCTTGGGAACAGGAAACTGTAAGGTTTTTCCAAGGAGTCGTTTATCACATATCCATCAAAGGTTAAAAGTTTAGAACGAGGAAGACTAGTTTTACTTCCTCCTTTTGGTGACCACTCCCCACATAAGACCCCCGACTCATTTCAGAGAACAAACTACGCATGCTTAATAGCCTTTTTGTCAATTACCATACGAAGCGGAGAAGAGGAGGTGACAGGAGTATGAATATGCATTTGTATTTTGTGTATTCAACATTCTTGTGGATAAAAGGCTTTGTAAATACCTGTGATCTTTGCAGTGTGTATTGGAGAGCTATCCCACGCAGCTGCTGGCCGTCAATAAACATACACTTTCTAACTTAACTGTTAGAGAGTCTTTTGTCTGTCACAGTTGGGTATCGATATTAGATCAATATTCATATTTTAATAAATCAATAAGCTGAGCAGTGCTGTTGTGTGGAGGAGAACCACTGTCCCTTGAAGCAGGTGTAAACGTGCAGAACATGGCACTGCTGGACAGCACCTGCCTGGAGCAGTGTACCATGGGTACAACAAGCACACCTGCAAACAATCCCTTGGCAAGCATCCACCCTGACCAGGCCAGAGCCCCTGTCCAAAGCCGATGGAGACCTCGGGGTCTGAGTCAGTGTCCTTGAGACAGTCGTGAGGCAAAGGAGGGAAACTTGGGTCTGTCTGTTACACCTTCATGCCTTTCAGCACTTTGAACCAGCCAAGAGCTTTCTCCAGGAGTGCAATGAAGCAGCTGTTCCTGCTCCCAGCTCTGGCTCTCTCCAGTCTCTGACCTGCACTGGTTGTGTCCCCCTTGCTGTGCCCTCTGTTCCCCTGTGCTCGGTGGCTGCTGCCCAGCACTGTGGAGCTGGCACAGACCAAGGGCTCGAGCCCCTCCTGGCTCTGCCCTTGCAGCTGCCTGCTCACAGCAGCCTTTTCCAGCTGGAAGCTCCACATGGAGAGGCAGTGCCCACCTCTGCTCCTTGCACAACCTGCAGGAGCCCAGGGCTGCCATCTCAAGTCCCTGCTGGCACTGGGGGCTCCCAGGTGCCTCAGGCTGCTGTGACACCGCTGCTGCCGGGAGGGAACAGTGGCAGGGGCTGTGCTGAAAGGCAGCTCCATGTGCTGCTGCTGCTGTGGGGTCATTTATCCAGGCCTGCCCCAGAGTCAGGGATCAGACTCAGGCCCTGCTGCTGCTCCCTCGGGATCAGCCCCAATTTGGGTGTTGCTGGCAGTGCCAGCAGAAGCAGTGGCTGGAGCAGAGGGTGCTGACAGTGCCCAAAGCTCTGGGGACAGATGGGGACACTGGGCTGGAGGCTGTCAGGGAGCTGCCCCTGGTTCTCCCTCTGCCCCACACACAGCTGGGCCAGGCACAAGTGGGGCAGCAGAGCCAACAGGGAGCCTGCCAGTCTCTGCCAGCCCTGTCTGCTCAGAGTTTGGGCCTCGCAGCTTCAGGTGCACAAAGGCAGCTGCTGCTGCTCCCTGTGTGTGTCCCCGTGTTCAGCAGTGGTGATCCATCAGTCTGTGCACAGCCACGGGGAAAGCCTCAGCCCTGCAGGGCCAGGAGCTGCTGGGCTCTGCCTGAGCAGCTCAGCCAGCGGGAAGGGAGCTGCTCCACATGGGAACCAGCAGCACAGCACATTGCTTTTGTAGGACATGTTGTCTGTTTTAAAAGAAAATAAATGGAAAAACCTCTATAAAATGTGAAAGATAAAGACAAAATCCAAGTGGTCAGTGACAAATCTGTAACTTTGAATAAGGAGGTAACTGATATTATGAAACAGAGAACTCAGTTCTTACTTTGTGAATATGCTGATGGCATTGATACATCTTACTGGTCTCAGTAACCTTTTTTAAGAAGATTTGGGGATTTCTTTCCAATATTGTTACTTGAAATGGTGGTGAAAATAGTGTGAAGCAAGAGGAAATTGCTTTGTGCCCTGCCAGCTCCAGGCAGGACAGGGAGTCTAATGTCTGTGAAACCTCAAATCCTTTAGAAGATGCCTTTCCATCTCATCCTTGGAATGAGCTGCACATTCTCTTTGAAACTGTCAGGGGCTCTAAGAAATGCCCAAAGCCTTGTGCTCTCTGCAGCTGGCCAAGGACAGCAGCAGGGCTGAACGGGGCGGGTGGCACAGCCAGCACCACCTGTGGAGCCCTCAGGGCCCCGTGGGAGAGGCGACCCTTGGGAATGGGACTGGGAATGGGGACAGGAATGGGGACAGGGACCGGGAACAGGGAAGGGGGATAGGGACCAGGAATACGGGACAGGGATTGGAAAAGGGAATAGGGACTGGGAATACAGGACAGGGACCAGGAATTAGGATAGACACAACTACCAAAATACAGGTGCCAGCATCAGCATCCCAGATTAATCCAGCACTGCTTTGATGGCACAAAAACACACAGAATGAGTTGGGTTGGAAGGGACATTTAAAGGCCATCTAGTCCAGTGCTCTGCAGTGAGCAGGGACACCTCTAACGACATCAGGTTGCTCAGAGCAAGAGCTTGAATGTCTGCAGGGATGGATGCCCACCTCTCTGGGCAACCTGTGCCAGGCATTCAAAATCCACAGTTTAAAAGATATCTTTCTTATGTCTAGTCTGAATCTAGAATCATATCTTAGACTAAAACCATTCCCCCTTAGTTTTGTCACAACAGGCCCTACTAAAAATTCCGTCCAATCTTTTTTTTCAAGCTCTCTTAAGGTACCGAAAGGAAGCAATAAGGTCTCCCTGGAGCCTTCTCTCTTCCAGGCTGAACACCTCCAGCTGTCCCAGCCTGTCTCCAAAGCAGAGGGGCTCCAGGCCTCAGAGCATTTCGTCCCTCCTCTGGACTGGCTCCAACAGGACCATGTCCTTCCTGTGTTGGGGACCCAGAGCTGGAGGCAGGACTGCAGGTGGGGCTACACCAGAGCAGAGGGGTGGAATCACCTCCTTCAACCTGCTGGGCACACTCCTCTGGATGCACATGACTCACTCATGTCTAGCACCTAATCTTCAGCACCTTCTAAACTCCTTCATGATAGGGCTGCTCTCCATCCCTTCATCCCCCAGCCTGAGAGCTCAGCCAGGCAGGAAGAGCTCCCACTTGAAGAAGGCCGATCCCACCACCCAAACAACTGCACCCTGGCCCTGAGGTCACAGCAGGCTCTGGGCTCACAGCAGGCTGAGGTCACAGCAGGTTCTGAGCTCACAGAGGTCCCAGAGCCCCGTGCTTGCACAGCACCACAACCACCGACCACTCAGTCCCTGACCACAACTGCTGTGGCAGTGGCGGCGGCGGCAGCAGTGGTGCTGACATTGGCACAGCAGTGTCAGGACAGTGGTGGCAGCAAGAGCTGCAAGAGTGGCAGAGGGCAAGGCACCATGGCCCTTGCTCTGCGCCTCCTCCTCCTGCTCCTCCTGGCAGTGGCCCTGCCTGCCAGGGCTGCCCAGGCTGCTCCATGGCGAGTGCAGGGAGCAGGTGAGCATGCAGACTGGCTCCCCTTTCCAGGGACAGTGCTCCATTCTCCCTGGGAACTCTTGGGAATGGTTTTCCATAAAGATTTAGGGAGGCTTTCCTCTCTCAGAGGAACACAACCCCAATGGGCCCTGGCTTGCTCCAGACGCCTGACCAGGGACGTTGCACAGGGCCTGAAAAGAGGGTAGAGACCAGGAGCCAGCCCAGAGCTCCCCAGGCTATTCTGTAATTTTGGTCATGTCTACTGATATCTGACTCTACTGATACCTGACCCCCGTGCAGTGCCCAGTTCCCTAAGGCAGAAGTGGATCCCAGAACACCATGGAAATGGTTCTGATCTATGCTTCCTTCTAGATGAGCCTGCTGAGAATGTTATTCCTGGAACTTGGATGCATGAGAGTTTCAATAGCTTGGGACATACTGGAGGCAAGTTCTCAGCATCCTTTTACTGACTGAAAAGTCATCGCCAGCGTGGGAAGAGCTCATTCAGGCATTTAAGATCATCTCAGCATTGGGAGATTCTGGAAATCTTACCCTGCTCACTTCTGGAGTTCTGATAATCCCACAAGCTCGCTGTCAGTGAGAGGAAGGAAAATTTAGCTGTAAATCCTCTTCCCAGGTGCAATGCCAGTGTCTCCCTCTGTGTGCTCTGTGCAGCCACAGAGAAGAGCAGAGAGGGAAGGGGCCGGGCCCAGGGCTGTGCCCCGGGGCTGTGCCTTGTGCAGCTCCTTTGCCAGCCCCAGGCAGCCTGAGCTGCTCCTGCTGCCACTGCCAAGCCCCAGCCCTGGCTGTGGCTCAGGTCAGAGCTGCTGGCAGCTTCAGGGAGTCCCTTCTCCCCTGACTGCCCTTCAAGGGGCTCCTTCCATCCGAGTGTGGGGTCACTGCAGACACGTGGGCCCTTGGCCCTTGCTCCTGAGTGGAAGGCAGAGATGCTTTCACAGCCTGCAGGGCTCTTTGCCAGCCTGGCCTGGCTGCAGCTTCTGCCCAGCCTGTGCAGGAAGGCATTTGGCATCAGCTGAACGGGCTGTACCATGGGCCAAACTGTACCATGGACCAGTGATCCTTGGAAGTCCCTATGTGCCAGCACATCCTGAGGGGTGGCTGTTTAGAGGAGGGACAGCTATAGCCAGCCCCAAGAGCCTGTGCATTTGCCTGTTTCTTATCCATGACTTTGACCAGTATTGTCTCATGAAGATGCCTCCCCCTCAATCAGGAACAATTCCACAATTCCATATGATCTAGCTGTGGCTCTTCCTTTCTCCAGTGATGAACCGAAAGGCTGTGCTGAAGGCAGCACTTCTTGGAGGAAGCAGAGGCTCCATGCCAGCCCCTGCTGCAGGAAGAGAGGTGATGCCAGGCACAGTCCCAGGAGGTAATTGCTGTGCCTCTGGGCATGAGCCTTGCTGAGGCTTCAGCTGCCATCTCTGCTGCTTGGTAGTGCCTCCTCTCTAGGGATGTTACACAGGCCCTGTAAAGAGTGTAGAAAGAGACCAGGAGCCAGCCCAGAGCTCCCCAGGCTTCTCTGCAGCTTTGGCCATGTCCATGGACATCTGGCTCCCAAGGCCTTACCTGACCTCCTTGCAGTGCCCAGTTTCCTAATGCAGAAGGAGATCCCAGCACAAAATGGAAATGGTTCTGATCTCTGCTCCCTTCTAGATGAGCGTGCTGGGAAGGTGTCTCCAGCAGCTGGAATGGAAGATGGGTTAGAACCCTTGGGAGATTCTGCAGGTAGAGTCTCAACTTTTCCTCAGAGAATAATCATTGAAAACCTGGCAACAATCAGGTGACAGAAGGTTCTGTGACTGTGGAGTTACAGGTGTGTCTGCAGGGAAGATGTTTCCAGGTCCAGGGCTGGATGTTGCACGCCAACCTGGCTCCAGTCACAGGGGTGAGTAGTGTGTCCCTGCTGACCACACAGGCTGAGCACTGCTTTTGTGGGATCCATCCACATCAAGTGGAACTACTTTGCTTTAAGTTCCTCTAAAAGGGAAGAACCAAGACATAGGAGACAATAAATCCCTGGAGGTAGCCAAATACCTGGACTAGATGAGTGATCTGGAGAGATGTTGTGTGTCCTGACAGTGCCTGGCTCTGTCCCCTTGGTCTGTGGCAGCTGTCACAGGGCAGGGAGTGTCAGGGGTGGCAGTGGCTGCTCAGGGATGGCTTTGGCCTGTGTCCCTCAAAGGAGCGACTGCCCAAGCAGCTGTGCTGCCCCTGGGCTCTCCTCCTGCCTTCTGGGCTTTGTTGGCTGGCACAGCCTGTGCCAAGGGGCAGCAAGGTGCCTGCAGGCCCCAGCTCTGGGACAAACAGAGAATGTCCTGGCCGTATGCACCGTGCTGCCAGCTCAGCAGTGCAGCACAGCACAGGCTCACACTCTCCATTGCTCCCACAGACGTTATCACTGGAACAGGAATATATGCCCTGGATGCACCACACCCCTCAAGGATTGCCTGCCCCCAGAATGTGCGCAGGGCCTGCATGAGAGGCACAGCAGTGACACTGTTCACTGCCCCACTTGTCCTCTTAGGATGCTATTTTGGGCTGCGGAAGCTGTATGAGATGAGACAGTAAGTTGATGATTTTTCTCCACAATTTTCTTAAAACTCTGCTTGTAGCATGAACAGCCTGACTCGTAGTCTTGCTGCTGTGGAGTTGTGGCTAAGCCATGGTTTTCCAAAGAACTGTGCTGAGAGTTCTGTTGCTGCCCAGTGCTTTAACTGGCCCTGCTGTGCCCTGTCCTGTGGAACCTGCTGGGGCTGCAGCCAGTGCTGGCTCCCTCTGAGGCTGCCTGGCCAAGAGCAGCCCCAGGAGCAGCGGCAGAGACAAAGCAACTTCACAGTAATATTTGGTAATACAATTTAGGATGGTTATTTCTTAGCTCATGTAAATGTTTCATGATAGCAGTTGTGCTACAGGAGGAGCAAATTTCCTACAAATCAGTATTAAAACAAATCCAACCTGATGAAGGTTTGGCTTTGGTCTTGAGACTTTGTGTGTCAGCCCTGTTCTGGATTGATTCCCAATCAGTCCTGGAGCCAGTTTTGGGTGAATGCTCATCCCAGCCCTGACACTTGGCAGCTCTGGGCTCAAAGGGGCAGCTGAGGCTGCACTGCACGTGACTGGGGTGCAGGGCTGCATTATCCAAGGGCTTTGAGAAGTTGAAATTACTCTATTTTGATTACATGGTTTTGTTTATGAGATTCATTCACATTTTTTAAACTTAGTTTTAAAAAACCTTTATTTCCACGTTTTTTCCAGTTATTTGATCTAGTGAATAATGGCATAATTATCGCATGGCTGAATTAGAAGACTGTAAGTACTATAAAATGAAATAATCTTTACACTCTTCTGTCTTTCACAGACTGAGGAAGCCTGTGTTGGTTTGATGTGACCATCAGAAGAGTTTTGCTTTGCTTTTAATTCAGACGAGGAGCAGTGCTGGAACCTGTGGAAAAGCTTCTCTTCACTTCAAAACCAAAGCAAACTGCCAGGGTTCTTTTTTCCCCACCTCTGGAATATAAAAATTTATTAGCAGCAAATGTTTCTGTAAAGTTACTGATATAAATGAGGGATTTGTTCTGTTTCTGAGTTGCTCAGAGCTTCAGCTCCCTGTTCTCTTTGCAGACAGAGGCTGGCTATGGGTGACAGTCCAGGTGACAGCCTGGTACACACCAGATCCACACATGAGCTAAGGGATCATTCTTGCACACCCCATCCTGGAAGGACCAGGTTTAAAGAATCTGACACAATTTTATGGCATGGCAGCAAAATAAGACAAAATAAAGGCTAGAATTGGTACCATCCCAACCACTTTACATTTTGCTGTGTCTAATGGAGATAGGAACTACAAGTTTCCTATCCATGCACAATTTGCTGTCTGAGAGAACACAGTCCTCAAAGTCAAAGGGCTGTGTCTGAGATGACTTTAAAAACAAAAACAACTTTTATGTGAAGCACCTGTGCTTCAAACCTTTACAGTACAAATAAATACATTACAAGCTGATTCCTAGCATTAAGTGGGGAAAAAAGCCCAAACCAAATAACTAAACCAAAACTGCTACACAACGAAACTGGCAAACAAAACAACCACCAAGAAGAAAAAAAAAACCAAAACCGACACAAACCCCCTCACAAAACCAGAAAAAATAAAAATCAGGTGAAGGAGGCAGATCCAAGAGCAACTATTCGGCAGAGGAGCTACAGAAAGGACAGATAAGACGAAAGGAAAGATAATAAATGGCTATGACACCAAACTAGCCAGGAGATCTGAGATAATGTTCTCACCCTTCTGAAAACAATCTGACGTAAAAATAAACAGAAAATAAATGATGATGATTGTGATAACTGGACTTTGTAGGTTTAGCTTTTATATCTCCATTGTGTGTAAGTTGTGTTTTCCTCGTCAAGTCACATCATCTGGCAAGGGATTTTTTCTGCCCAAAGAAAAACACTGCAGTGGAAAAGGAGGACAGCTTGGAAAATATTAAAAGCAAAAGATAAAGTACTTTTTTTTAATATGTCGTTTTGTTGGTTTGCTGTTTATTTGTGGGTTTTTGTCTGTCTTTGAAAGCAGCCCCTTGGATGTTACTGCACGCCACAAGTCCTTTGTAAAGGGCTGTCTTTGCAAAAAACCTGCCAATTCTGTGATGCAAGACAGAAACAGCTTCCCTTGGGCTACAGCTGGAAGGCTTGAAAATGTGTTCCAGAAACTCATGATATGACAGAGTCAGAGTAACACAATTTAATGTCATGAAGTGCAAGATATAAGTTATCCAATAAAAGAATCAAGAGCATTTATATGCCAGGCAGCAGGAAAGGACTGTGCATTGTGTGGGAGTTTTCCCACTCCCACATGTCTCTCCCCTGACAGAGGAAAAAGGCCTTTTAGAAAGTCCTTGTTAAGAAGAAAGCAAACTGG
>JAGMWU010000243.1:0-21054 GCA_018697195.1 Certhia americana | reverse complement strand
GTCCCGGTGCCCGGGGGCTGTCCCGGGGGCTGTCCCGGTGCCCGGGGGCTGTCCCGGGGGCTGTCCCGGGGCTGTCCCGGTGTCCCGGGGGCTGTCCCGGGGCTGTCCCGGTGTCTGTCCCGGTGACCGGGGGCTGTCCCGGTGTCCCGGCGGCTTTCCCGGTGTCCCGGGGGCTGTCCCGGGGGCTGTCCCGGTGTCCCGGGAGCTATCCCGGGGACTGTCCCGGTGCCCCGGGCTCCGAGCCGTCCCCGTGCGCCCTCCCCGGCGTTCGAGCTGACAAACACCGTAGAGTCACGGAAGGGACGTGGAGGAACATGCAGTGCCCCCCCTGCCATGGCAGGGACACCTCTCACTGCTCCAACCTGGCCTCGGACGCTGCCAAGGATCCCGGGGCAGCCGCAGCTTCTCTGGGAATTCCATCCCAGCCCCTCCTCACTCTCCCAGGGAGGAATTCCATCCCAATATCCCTCCCAGCCTCACCCTCTGGCAGTTTGAAGCCATTCCCTGTGTCCTGTCCCTCCAGCCCTTATCCAAAGTCTCTCTCTTTGGTCCCATCAGGTCCTGAAGGCCACACTGAGGTCACCCCAAAGTTTCTTTTCTCCGGGCTGAACAATCCCAATTTTCCCAGCTTTAATCCCCACATCTCCTCAGGGCAGCTCCCGGATTTCCAGCACATTCCCTGCTGCCTGTGGGAGGCAGGATGGCCATGGAGCGACACCCAGCACGGATTTGGGTCCAGCTCTGCCACCGTGACGGGATGAATTATCGGCCTTTGGGGTTCCCATAGCAATCGGGGGGGATTTTTAGCACCAACCCTGGGGTTTGTCAGCCTGGAAGGGAAAACTGGGAAACCTGATTAACATTCTGCACTTCCTGAGAAACTGTTAATTGCCTTTTTTGTTTAATTAGTTCCTGGCGTTGATGGCAAGGAGAGGAAAGTGCTGGAAAACCTCTCCCAGTGCAGCGTTTCGCCCCAAAAACTGGAGTTACCCCAAAGATCATCCACTCCAACTCCTGGCTCTGCACAATCCCAGTCTGTCCAAAGGCTCCTGGAAGCTCCGGCAGGGTTGGGAATGTGCCTGGACAGTGCCCACCACCCTCAGAGGAAAAACCTTTCCCTGATCTCCATCCCAAATTTTTGGAACAGGTCTGGCCGTTCCCTGGCTCCTGTCCTTGCACCCAGAGCAGAGCTGCCTGTTGGGAGAAAGCTGCAAACTTCAACATATTTATTATTCTTATTATAATTATTATTATATAAAAAGTATTATAATATCAACGGTGTTTTTAATAAGCGATGGGTTAATTTGCAGAAGGTGGCACAAACACTGACCGGGGTGGGAGGGCTGGGTGCTCTGGGATGTCGCTGCCACGGAGCAAATTCTGGCCGGGAGATTCCCCTCCCTCCCCCGGGAACCGACCGGGGCACCGGGACCGGCACCGGGACCGGGACCCATGCCCATCCCTATCCCTATCCCTATCCCTATCCCTATCCCTATCCGTATCCGTATCCCCATCCCCATCCCCATCCCTGCTCTCCCAGTGCTCCCCAGCGCTTCCCTCCTCACCGGGGACCGTCCCCAGGGCTCCGGGACGGCGGCGGAGACTCGGGCCGAACCCACCGGGCCCTACCCTGCCCCGGGGCGCCCACCAGCCGCCATCTTGGAGGCAGCACCCACCGCCTGCCCACGCACTCCCCATCCCGCGGTGCCCTCGGTGTCACCCCCGGCCCCGCCGCTCCCATCCCCGCTGCCGCCGCTCTCCGCCCGGTGCGCTCCCGGTTTACGGAGCGCGGTCCCTTTAAGCCTCCCGGGGGGAGGCGTGGCTTGGCGGGGGGCGTGGCTTGGCGGCGGGGGCGTGGCCTGGGAGGGAGAAGCGCGCGCGCTGATTGGACGCGGCGGGGCTCCGCCCTCCCGCGGCGCGAGGGCGTCACGTGAGCCGGCGGCGGCGCCCGGCGCGGTGGACGCTGGAGGCCCAAGATGGCGGCGGAGCTGGTGGAGGCGAAGGTGAGGGAAGCGGCGGCGCCGCCCCGCCCGCGGGGCTCACCGGCGCACCGGCCGACACCCGGCGCGGGGGGGAACGGCGTGGGGCGGCGCTGTGAACCGTGCGGCCGCCATTCCGGAGCCGCTCTCTCTCTTTTTTACCTCACAGACTGCCCCGCCCCGGCCTCAGGGCCGCAGCCCCCGGCGGATCTCCTGAGGCCGAACCGGCCCGGGTGGCGGTGCTGCGGGTCTCCCCCGTTAATTGGCGGCATTACGGATCGTTGGTGCTGCCCTCCGGCCCTGCTTTGCGGGAATGGACCGGCTCGGGGCGGCGGGCGGGGGTCGCGGAGCCGCCGGGACGGGCATTACCGGGGCAGGGGCGGCCGCGGGGGGAAGCAAATCCACGCTTGGAGTTGTTATCCCAAAGCGGTTTGTGCCTCGGAGGAGGGGAAGCCGGAGGTTTTTTTGCCGTTCCCCTCGGGATGCCGGTGCTGCGGGCGGGTAAGGAGCGATGGAAGCGTTCCCTGGAAGTGTTCCTAAAGAAATGTTCCCTGAGAAACCTCCCGTCCTCACAGCAGCAGCTCCTCGGCGGGGATGGGGCTGGGTGGCCGCAAGAAATCCCAGAAAAGGGAAAAAAAAAAAAAAAAAAATCCCGGCTTTTTTAGGGAGGGTTCTGCTTTTTCCCTGTAATTCCAGAGGGGAATGCGCTTCTCAGGAATCGTGGTTCCCCCAGAGATGTTCGGGGGGGTCTGAGCCGTCCCACACGAGGTTTGCTGAGAGGAGGAACACCCAGGAATATCGGGAATTTCGGCATTCCCTGTGCTCTCCCAGCCCTTCCCGCTTTGTTTTGTCTGGGGTTTGGGGTTTTTTTGGGGTTGCTGCTCAAATCTTCTCATCCTGCTGGGCCTTAATTCCTTCAAAATGAAAACTTTGGGCTGCAACTCCACTTTCAGTCCTGGGTGAGGTGGAATTCCCACAGAGGGAATTCCTGTCTCCTGTGCTCCTGGGATCCCCTGGTGCCTCCTGCTGCTGTGTCTTGATGAATTTCTCTTTCCAAATACACCTTTTATCCTCAAATCCCTCAAGGGAGAACAGCACTCTCTCCATTTCCTAACACAATTTAATGATCCTGGTGGGATTTGATCGAGCTTGATGATCTTGGAGGTCTTTTCCAACCTTAATGATCCTGATTCTATTTTTTTTTTTTTCAGTTAAAACTGAGGCACAAAGTAGATTTCTCCAGGATTTCACAGGTGGTGTGTGGTGGAGCTCTGAAATCCTGACTTTCTGGCAATTAAACATCTTTTCTCTCCTCTTTAGTCATCAGTCTTTTTTTTTTCCCCTCATCAGGGATATTTTGGGACTCATCACGACTCCCTGAAGTTCTCACTACAGACAGTGACATAACAGCTTTTGGGTTTTCAGATTAAATGACATATGTAAGGGAAAAGGAGAAAATCAAATGGCGTTTTTCTCTCTCATCTAATTCCCACACATCCAAAAGTGGCTGTGAAATGTTTCTGGAAACGGTTGTAGCTTTCTTAATTTAAAAAAAAAAAATTAAATCTGTAGCTGGTTTATTCCAGGAAATGATAAGATCGTTAGATTATCTTTTATGCTTTCTTTTTAATTATTAATTGAAGAGTGGGGTAGAGGTTGGGGAAGATCTGCTGGATCTTTACTGCTGTTTTTTGGGTTTTTTTACTGGGGTTTCTTGAATTCCCATATTCCACACAAACCAGGAATGATGTGAACATATGTGGCTGTCTCCCAAGTTTACTTCCAGGGCAACTTGAATTTTCCAACCCATGTACTTTATAAGCTGGGGTTTTTTTTTTTTTATAATTTTAAGGCTGTTTGGTGTTTAGGGAACTGAAATGCCAGCCTGGAGCTGTGAATTTAACAGGAAGAATTCCTGGTTTCTGATGGGAATTTGCCTTGTGGCTTTTGCTGACCCAGAGAGGGAATTTTGGAATTTTGAGCTGGGTTTTGCTGTTTATCAAACACTGAAATTGATAATTCCAGTGTGACACCAAGGCAGCTCCTGGCTGGGCTCGCAGGGACGTGCTTGGCATTGTTCTCCTGGGAACACCCTCCTCTCTGATCATCTAAAAAACCTTCCAAACTCTAAAATACGTGGGGTTTTCAAGATCCTGTGGGTTTAGGGAAGATTCTGGAAGGGTTTTCCCATCCAAAAATCCAGGACTGATGGCCCCAGTTCACCTCAGCCTCACCTGGCTCATCCTGATTTTCTTCCTGTGCCTTGCACTGACCCCGTTTGGGATGAAGTTTTCCAGTTTTCTTTGGGAATTTGGGATGCCTCAAGCTGCTGAAGGAGTTCAGGAGCTCTTTCACAAGTCAGGCCTCTTGGTTTGGATCTTTGAGGTGGTTCCTGCTTCCAGCTGAGCTGTCTCGAGGATGCTTAGCATCTGTCCAAGTCATTTTTGAGTCATTTGCTGACCGTGCTGGTGGTTTTGTCCTTTAGGTGATATTTCACTGGGTGATCTCTGCCTTTGCGTTGCTCAAACAAAAAATGGGAACCAAACTCAGGTGACAGCAGCGAGTTTGGACACATTTGGACTTTTTTAATTCCAGGGGGAAACTTTTTAATATCTTACCTCGTAGTTATAAAATGAACCTTTACCTTTTCTAACCACGAGAACATCTTTGAATTTTTAAATTTTATTTTTTTATCCCCGCAGAACATGGTGATGAGTTTCCGAGTCTCGGACCTTCAGATGTTGCTGGGTTTTGTCGGCAGGAGCAAAAGCGGACTAAAACACGAACTAGTCACCCGAGCTTTGCAGCTGGTCCAATTCGACTGCAGCCCGGAGGTATTTAAGAAAATCAAAGAGCTTTACGAGACTCGCTACAAGAAAGGCTCCGAGGTGGCGCAGCCGCCGGCAGCGGCGCCGCCCCGGGCCGAGGCTCTGCCCCTTCATTCCTCCTCCTACGATCGCGGCAGCGCCGTGCCCCGACCCCTGCCCACCAGCACCATCGATTACCCTGCCCTCTACGGCAAATACCTGAACGGACTGGGCAGGTTGCCCCCTAAAGTAACCAAGCCCGAGGTTCGCTTGGTGAAGTTGCCCTTTTACACCACCTTGGACGAGCTGTTGAAGCCCACAGAGTTAGGTGAGGTTTTGTTGGTTTGTTTTTATTTATTTCCTTTTTTTATTTTGGGGGGGGGGGGGTGATAAAAACATTTTAACAAAATTTGTTAGCGTTGATTAACAAAAAAAAAAAAATCAACGTTTTCAGAGTTTCCAAAGTCACGTGGTGCTGGAAGAAAGGAGTTTCTGACACAGAGCTAATCTGATTCTACAGAAGTTATTTCTTGTTTTCCGAGAGCTGCTGAGGTTTTGTCCTTCTTTCTTCTCCTCTTTTTCATCCAAAAGTGCATTTCCCAACTTCTGGAATCCTGTTGGCTTTGAAAAAAACCGTGCAGTGGAAGTGAGGTGAAGCAAAACCCTAATTTTACATTTTTAAAGCTGCTGTTTCCACATTCACACTGGATTGGGGGCTCGGTCCCTTTTCACTCAACAACTCCGAGGCTCTCTGGAAAAGGGATTGGTCAGAATCCAGGGGTTGGTTGGTTTCTTTATTTACTGCTTCCATTCTTCAGAGGCAGTTTCTCAGCATCTTCCTCTTGGATTTAGCACCATTGTTGTTTCAGCAAGCTTGAGGAATTTCAGAGGATGTGATAAACACACCTAAGAGAGAATTTGGCTGGGGCATCCTTGGGAACAAAGTTGTTCAAATGCTCAGAATTTACAGAGGAATATTTCGTTTACAGAGGAATATTTCTCTCTGAGCTTGCCAGTGCTTAAAGGTGACTGATAAAAAAGGGACAGTGGCTTTTCACAGACAGAGAGAAGAGAGAGTGCTGGGAAAAGGGGGAATGGTTTTAAACTAAAAGGAGATTTTGATGGGATATTGGGGAGTAAATCTTCCCTCTGAGGGTGGGGAAGGAGAAGCTGTGGCTGCCCTGGAAGTGTCCAAGGCCAGGTTGGAGCACACTGGGACAGTGAAATGTGTCCCTGACTATGGGGTGGGATGATCCTCCAGGTCCTTCCCCATCCAAATCCTGTGCTCCTGGGATTTTCCTCAGGCTTTGGGATGTGGTCACTTTGGGATGTAACTCTGAAGCCTACTTTGTGTGGTTCCTGCCATGTTCTACACTGATTCTGGGTTTCAGCACTAAAAAAATCCCTGACTTGAAGCATCCTATGGATAAAAGAGGCTGGCAACAGCTCAAACTGTATTTTTTTTTTTTTAATGCTTGTCACAGTTATTTGTGTGTGGTGCTGGGTGTTTTGAGGGGTAACCAGGAAAAGTGGAAGAATTGATTTTTTTTCCCCTGGGGCGTGGAGACTGAATTTTCATTTATTTAGTTCAAAAAAAACCAAAGAATATTGTTAACTGCTGTCAAATAGAATGTTCTGGTAGCAGATTCAGCATGTCCAGAGAAGTTGTGTTCTGCTGAGTGCCTCATAAATTCGTGTGGTAATGTCACAATTCTCCACCAAATGATTCTACAACTTGAGCTGCTCTGGCTTTGCTGAAAAGAGATTTGTTGTGGCTTGGAGGGGAAAAAAAAAAAAAAAAAAAAAAGTAGATAAAGATTAGATTGGGCAGAAACAAAAAGAAAAAGGATAAATTAATCAGATTTTATAGATTTTCCTCTTCATTTGAAGGCATTAATGCAGTGACAAAACAGCAGAGTGGTGACAGAGCCAAGCTCCAACCTTCTGATTGTGTGGGGAATGGTTTGTTCAGTGTTAAAACCTGTGTCAGGCAGCCATTCCAAGGTGGGATTTTGGAAGGGAAACGACTTTCCAAGAGCTGGAAGCATCCAAACTCGCTGGGATTTACCAGATTTTGCTTCAGGTTGCCATTAAATCTCCCCTGCAGCAGCTCAGAAATGAGGGCTCATTAAATTCAGCCTCTCCCCCTGGTAGGTGACACCTCCCCAGGGCCACCCTGCTCCCTGCAGGATCCCTGACTTGATTTTCCCTGCTCCTGGGACAAGTTTCTGTGGAGCCAGGAGGAGCTGAGCACCAGCAAATATTCACCCCTGCTCAGGAAACTCAAAAAATCTGGGATTTGGGGCTTTTTTTTTTTTTCTTTTTTTTCTATAAAGGTGTTTTTTAATGAGCTGATATAAATGCACGAATAAACCACGAGCAGCTTCTCACTTTTCCTCCTCAGGTTCGCTTTTTGTGGGGCTGAACAATCAGCAGGATTCTGTTTATGGGCAGGTTTTTAATCCGAAATATTCAAATTGCTTTTTGGTCTTGTCCCCGTCAATCATCGCTTGCTAAAAATACCTCATGAAAATGCTTTCTTTTCTGCTGGTTGTTTTTTGTCAGGAGATATTCGGACGGAAACTGGAATTAAACAAAAGTTCCTGAAAGAGATCTTCGTTCTTACTTTTTAAATTTTATTTTTGCGAGCTCCGTTTGCATTTTTAAAGCTGAAAAGGCACCAAAAGGAAGCACCTGGAGTGACTCAAGTTGTCACCAGGTTTTCCAAGAGCTGCTGAGGTTTTGTGCTTCCTTCTTCTCCTCTTTTTCATCCAAAAGTGCATTTTCCCTACTTCAGAAATCCTGTTGGCTTTGAAAAAACCAACGCAATGGAAGCGAGGCGAAGCAAAACACCCAATTCTCACTAAATCATTTTTTTCAAAAGCTGTTTTAACACTTCCCCTTTGTGTCCCTGCCATGACTTTCAGCAGCTCGAGGGTCTGAACTTGGCTTAGAGACACAAAAACCGAAAATAAAACACATTTGCATTGAAGTAAAGCTTGCAACAAAAGTTTCCCACATCTCAAGGTTCCTTTTCCCCACGTGAAATGCACTTGAGCTTAAAATTATCAGTCTGCAAAATGCCACAATTAATGCTGGGTTCTCCTTAAGCCTCTCTGAGGGTGAGCTGCTGTCCCACTCTCAAGGTCAGGGAGTTGGAAGTTGTGTTTTGTCTCTTCCAGCTGCTTTTTCTGTTGCCTTTTTATTATCTGAGCTAATCTTTTTTTGTGTTGCTGGCGTTGTTTTCTTTCTTTTCCAGAACCTGCCTGCTCAGTCTGGTTGGTTTTGAAGCTTTTGTGTCGGGCTCACTTCTCCTCTTGGGCTTCTTGAGGATGTGGTCACACTGTGACACCACTGGTGTGCTGAACTTGAATTATTTGAGGGGAGGAAAAAGAATTTTGAAAAAAAAACCAATATCAAAGCCTGTGCTGGTTGTGCTGAGCAGTGAGAAATTAATGAGCAAAGCTCTAATCAAAGCAGAATTACCAAAACAGGTGAAAACTGGAATTATGGGGTGTGGGAGAAAACAAGATTTGGAGATAAACAGAGCAGAGCAATCACCTCGTGCTCAGAGCTGCTGTTCTCAGTTTGATGGACATTCTTTTCTTTTCTTTTCTTCTCTCCTCAGTTCCACAGAATAATGAGAAGCTTCAGGAAAGCCCGTGCATTTTTGCATTAACACCAAGACAAGTGGAGCTGATCAGAAATTCCAGGTACTCCTCACTGGGTATTAACAGTCCCAAGAAAATGCAGCTGCATAATTCCATCATTCCTCCGTGTTCCCTGCCTGGGGAAGTTTTTGTTCTGTGCAAGGATTTGTGTGAGGACATCAGGCTGCTCCTCATGGAAAACAAAAGAGCTTTGGGGGCAGTGGGAGCTGCAAATTCACCCGTCCAGGTCCTTAAATTCCACTTGTGCTGCTCTAATCTCCCTCTGGAATGGTGAATTTGGGCAGGAAAAGTGGGATGAAAGCCTGGATGACCTAAATTCTCTGCTGAGCTGGTGGTGTGAGTGTCTGCAAGGTTGAAAAGGCAATCACACTCTGCCTGTTTGCATCTGAAAGGAAACTTCCTTGGTGGGGAGGAGGCTGCAGGAGCTGCCCTGAGGAAACATCTGGGATTAGGATTTACCCTGACCTCTGTCAGATGCAACTTTGGAGTCAAACAAAGACTTTTCCTCAGAGGTGGCAGTGCAAGCAGGGAGCTTTCCTCTTGGCTGACCCGCTCCCTTCATGCAGAAGAATTCCTCCAAAAATTCAACATAAAACCTTGAAATATTTCTCTTTATCATTAAAATAAAGAGCTGGAGAATGAATATCTTGGTTATTTTGCCTCCTGGTAAAATAGCTTTGTTGTGTCATCCATTCCTTTCCTGATTCCAGTTAAAATCCTGTCAGGAATAGCCCTGATGGAGGTTGGAATATTCACAGTGGGGCCTTAATATTCAGTCCCTTGGTTTGCAGGAACAGCTTCAGCTGAATAATTAAACACAGAGAGTCATGAACACTGTCAGGTAAACCTGACCTTAAAACCCAGTTTTTATAAATTCTCACAAATCACCAGAAGGCACCTGAACGGTTTTAAAAACCCAGAGAAAAGCTGTAGATTGGTGCATCAGGAAAAGAAATAATAATTACAGGACCACTGATACTTGCAGGGGGAATTGTACGATTTAAATAAAGTTCTGTGAGGTCATTTTTTTAAAGGGCTATTAAAAAAAAATTAGAAACAACTAAAGTTCTTAAGTCTGGCAGCTGGTTTGGGTGATTTTTTTTTGGGGGGGGGGGTTAGGGATATTTTTTTTAAATTTTTTTTTTTTTTTTTTATTTAATTTATTTGAAGTTTCTGTTCTTTCATTTACCAGGGAGTTGCAACCCGGTGTGAAATCGGTTCAAGTGGTGCTCAGGTAGGTCTGGACTGGGTTCATTGTCCATCAGAGGCAGAGCAGGGGAGGAGGGAATATTCCAGCAAAACCCAGCAAGTTCCAGCATGGATTTCATGGCTCCAAAGAGAATTTCCAGTGAACTTTTTGTTCCTGGGTTTCACAGGAGCATCTGAAACTCCCCTTTTGAACCTCGAGCAGAAGCAGCAGAGAACCTGGACGGGCTCTGCTGAGGGAGCATGGATTGGGATGGGGATTGGGATGGGGCCTGTGGGAGCTGGGGGTGTTATGGCTATTATGGGGATATTATGGGATGTGTTGTTTCCGCCCAGAATCTGCTACACAAACACCAGTTCCCCTCAGGAGGATCAGTACCCTCCCAACATCGCCGTCAAGGTGAACCACAGCTACTGCTCCGTGCCGGTAAGGACTGGGGGGTTAGGGAGCAAAATTTGGGGAATCTGGTGGGGGAAATGTATGGAATTTGGAAGGAAATTGCTTTCCTGATGAATGCCAGACTTTAGAAGTGCATTGCTTAGTTTCAAGGTAATTTTTTTTAATGGATTAGCTGTGTTGTTAATGAGCTGTTCTGTATAAAGGCTCAATGCTGATTACTCTGTGCTTCCAGCTGTACTCAGTTCCTTCCCCCCCATCCCCAAGAGCCGGGGCTGATCAATAGACATACCTTAAGTAATAAATAAATATCTGTATTGAATCTTCCTGCTCTAGGGCTACTACCCCTCAAACAAACCCGGGGTGGAACCCAAGAGGCCCTGCAGGCCCATCAACCTCACCCACCTCATGTACCTGTCGGCGGCCACCAACCGCATCACGGTCACCTGGGGCAACTACGGCAAGGTGAGAGCCCAGGGAGCACCCAGAGCTCCTCAGACAGCCCTGCAGAGCAGCCTCCTCATCCTCTCCTCCTTGTCTCCCCAGAGCTACTCAGTGGGGCTGTACCTGGTGCGGCAGATGACCTCAGCAGAGCTGCTGCAGAGGTTGAAAACCATCGGCATCAAACACCCGGAGCTGTGCAAAGCGCTGGGTGAGTGGCTCAGGAAAGGCCTGTCTGCAGCCTGCTTGGGGAATAAAACACCACCATTCCCACCTCTGCTTCCCTCCAGCTGTGTCAACCCCACTTTTTATCTGAACAGACTCGCTGAGCTGTGTGTGAGTCGTGGGAGGTCACCTCAAAGCCGTGGTTCTGGTGGCTCTGTAGTTGGATTTAGGATTTGGGCCAGGTCGTGTCGTGCCGGTGGCGTTGTGACTGGAGGGGCTTCATGCCTTCACCTGAGTCAGTGTGAGCAGCATTGACCCTCGGGATTTCCAAAGGACATTTCTGGAGCGAGGGATCCTGGTGACAATGTCCTGCTGCCCCAATCCCTGGGAGTCCTTGGGGTGGCAGTGGGATGTCACCAGCAGCACTTTGATATGCCTTGAGAGCTTCAGAGAAGAGATGGTCCCCAGAGATGCTTATCCCAAACCACTCAGGTAAATCCTCCTGGTATGAGGCACATGTAAAACATGACTGGAAATGAGGGGAAATTACCTTTCCGTGGTGGAATCTGACTTGGAGCTCATGAGTGTGGAAAATTCCCAGTTTTTCTAGTTCTGTGGGGGAGAACTGACCCCGTGATCCTGACGGTCTTTGAAAACTGATCCCAAGGATAAGAAACTGTCAGGGAATCCCAGAATGGTTTGGGTTGGAAAAACCTTAAATCCCACCCAGTCCCTGCTGTGACAGGGACACCTTCCACTGTCCCAGGGTGTTCCAAGCCCTGTCCAGCCTGGCCTTGGGCACTGCCAGGGCTCCAGGGGCAGCCACAGCTGCTCTGGGCACCCTGTGCCAGGGCCTGCCCACCCTCACAGGGAGGAATTTCTCCTGCACATCCTAAGCTCAATTTCCCCTCTTCAAACCAATCCCCCTGATCCTGGCTTACAGTTCCTGATGAAAAGCCCCTCTCCAGCATCCCTGCACCCCCCTTCAGGGTTTGGAATGCTGCTGGGAGGTCTCCACTCAACCTTCTCCAGGCTTTAACTTCTTCAGCCTGTCAGTCTTGGAGGTGGGTTGTAGTTCACAGGGAAGGTGATGATTCCAGGTGTATCCAGCCTGCAGACACCTGGATTTCAGGCAGGGATCAGTTGTATTTGGTGACTTTAAATAAAACCAAATAAGAGCAATGTCTTATTTCAGCTCCTTTGTGTTTTTGTGCTTGCAAGTTGTTTGGATGTCTAGAACTGGCCAACCTGAGGAGCTCCTAAACTTTGCTTTTCTAGCTCTGCAAATAATTCCCTGTCACTGAAGCTGCCCTTTGGCTTCAGTCACATCTCACTACTGACTCATCTTCCTTTGCATAAAATTCTGTAGAATTTAATGCAGGAACATTGTCTGAGAACAGATTATGGCTTTGGATCCGAAATCCTGATCAGGAGATCCTGGAAAATTCTCCTTCCCATGTCTCCCAGTAATTGATGCACAGAGAAGGCTCTTAAAAAGAACTTCATAAAAAATTAAGCTTGGATGAAAAGGCTCCTAATGTGAGGAAAACAAGCCCAAATCTTGTAATCTCCTGGGAATTTCACATCTGAGAAGTCACTCTCTAATTAAAGCTGGGTGTTGCAGAGCTGCATGTAGCCTCATTGTCTGGAGACATCTTGTTATGATCTGAAAAGGTCAAAAGAAATGGTTGACTTGCTCCAAAGAAAAACGGTGATGGAAGTGTCTGAGGCAGTTGCAGACAGCAGTGGGAGCAGCAGCTCCTCCTCAGGACTTGGGGAGCAGTTCAAAGCTGGTTTTGTTGATTTTTTTTGCACCTTGGTGTGGGACCTGCACGCGTGGGACCAGCCCATCTGCTGCTTGCTTTGATTTCCCTGCTGCTCCTCTGGGTTTTCCTTTCAGGCTGCAGCAGCAGGGGCAGAATTCCTCCTTTCCTAACATCTGATTCTTCCCAGATCTCTGCTGGATGGCTGCTGTGCCTGGTTTAGCATGGCTGCCTTGCTCTGAGCTGTCTGCCTGGGTACCTCTGGGCCTCTTGGTGCTTCCTGTGGAACGTTCTGGAATACAGGTGGTGGCCAGCAGAGAGAGGCTGAGGAGTGGCAGCCCAGCAGTGCTGAGAGAAGGCTTGACAACCTGATGGAAAAAGGATGGGGCTGTGTTTTCCCTCTCAGTTTGACTCTTTGCTCCCTTGCTGGGGGACTTGCTCTGAGCTGGAAATGCCAGGGGGGCAGACATTTCCCCCCATCAGCTGCCACAGAGCTCAGGAGGGAATAAACCCCCCCCGTGCCCAGGCTGGGGCTGAATCCACGTGCTCATTCCCTCCCTGGCAGGGCAAATGATCCATACCCACCCCAGGGCTGGGCTGAGCTGCTTCCCCTGTGCTGCACGGTGTTGCCAAGGGCTGAGTTTGGTTAAATATTGTGTCCTCTGTTTTGCCTGCAGTGAAAGAGAAGCTACGCCTGGACCCAGACAGCGAAATCGCCACCACCGGTGTCCGAGTGTCCCTCATCTGTCCGGTGAGTCCCTGCAGGGCTGCCGTGGAACTGGAGTTTGGGTTGGAAGGGAACTTTAAACCATCCACCCTCTGCCACAGGCAGGGACAATTCCCACTATCCCAGGCTGCTCCAGCCTGGTCTTGCACACTTCCTGTGACCCTGAGGCAGCCACGGCTTCTCTGGGCATCCTGTGCCACCCTCACAGCCAGGAATCCCTTCCCAATATCCCTCTGGCAGTGGGAAGCCACTCCCTGTGTCCTGTCCCTCCATCCCATGTCCCAAGTGCCTCTCCAGCTCTCCTGGAGCCCCCTTTAGGCTCCAGCTTTCCCAGTTTGCTCCAAGGAGTTCCAGCTCTGCTTTACTCTGGTTTTGTCAAAGAACCAAGGAGCTCCAGCTCTGCTTTACTCTGGCTTTGTCAGACCAGCTTTGCAAACTCACAAATGTTTTCCTTTTGGAGGGGATCTGGGGGTTCCTTGCCAGGTGTCCTGGCTGATGGATGCTCTGCTCTCTGGTCCCACAGCTGGTGAAGATGCGCCTGTCGGTGCCGTGCCGGGCCGAGACCTGTGCACACCTGCAGTGCTTTGATGCCGTCTTCTACCTACAGATGAATGAGAAAAAGCCCACATGGATGTGCCCTGTGTGTGACAAACCTGCCCCTTACGACCAGCTCATCATTGATGGGTGAGTTTTGCACCTCTCTGCCCTTTCCCCTTCCCCGCTGGGTGCAGCATGCAGCTCTTGGTCGAAGTTCACTTTGAAACTGTTGAAAGTTTATTCTGCTGGTGCACAATGTTCTGATTTCTGTGTTTTGGTGAGTTAGAGCAAGTGGGAATGTGCTTTTGGGGTGAGTTTGGAAGCAGCTTTGTTGCCCCCAAATGCTTGGAGCCCTTCTGTGGACTGGGACCACCGACATCCTCGTGGTGCTGGCCAAGGACTGGTGGAACAACACCCGTGGTTCCTGCCTGCTGGGGAATGATCTCCACCCTCTTGGCTGTGTGATTGGCCTCCAGTGCAGGTTCCCTCAAGAGCAGGGAGAGTTTGGAGCCATGTTTGGGGTGCCTCCAGCTGCCCTGACACAGGGAAGTGAGCAGACCAGTCTGTTCCCAGCCTCACCAGGGGTTCCTGGAGCGTCGCTGCCTTTGTGGGCCCTGGGCAGATCCAGGAGCTGTGGCTTTCCAGGCAGCCTGGAGCAGCCTCAGCACAGATAAGCTGTTTGCTTTGTCCCCTGGCCAACCCTGACAGGAAAATCCAGTTCCTTGGAGATCTCTGGCAGGGGAGAGATGAAGGGAAAGCTGTGAGGGGTTGGATTGTGGAACCCCCACGGGTCAGCCGTGCCTGTGTCCTGCACGAGGAGGAGCAGGATGTCCCTGGGGAAGGCTCAGCAGATTTTTGTCCCTGCTCAGGGCTGGGTTTGATGTCAGTTCTGTTGGGTGAAGTCCTTCCCAGATTCCCTGGAAGTGAGAGAGGGAAGCTGGCACTCAGCTGGGTGCTGGGAGGCAGGAAAGAGCCCGAGGCTCCCCAGCAGGGAAGGGAGGTGGTTGGTCAGGTCTGGGATCCTCAGGGCCTTGTCAGCGTTTTGGGAGCTGCAGTTTGGTGGTTGCTGTGTTGGTGATGGGATTGGCTGTGGGAACAGGAGCTGGGGAAAGCTGAAACTCTCCCACTGGGATCCCACAAAGCTTTCCTGACCTTGGAAGTCTTTCCACTAGGAGTTCTCCTTCCTCCTGAAGGAAAATGCTCAAGTCCAGGAGGGAGTGAGGCCTGGCAGAGTGGCACTTCCAAATAAACATCCCAGGCAGGAGGTGGGATACAGGGAATAAAGCCATTCCCCAGTTTCTCTGGAATCAGGGCTTCATTCCAGGTGTATTTTCACGGTTTCGTGCTGTTCCTGTTGCAGGAATGTTGCTCTGGTGGCTGCTGTGGAGATTAGGGAAATAAAAGTAGGAAGGAAAGGAAGTTCTGCTGCTTGTTGGATTGCTGAGTTCCTAATGCCAGAGGATATCTCACCTTGTGCTAAAGCTTGGCTGGGAGTGTCCCATGGGATGGGGCAGCAGCTGCCTGCCTGGAAGCAGTGCCTGGGAAACTGGGTGAAGAGGCAAAACTGTCTTTTAATTGCAGCTAATTAAGCTGGTAGTTGATTGTTTGGGTGCATGGACAGGAAGGGCTGGGATGGATTTGCACTGTCAGAACCTGCTCTGGTTTTATGGGGAATAAAGTCCGTGACTGCAAGGGCTGTCAGCTCAGGAGCCAGCACCAGATCCCTTCTAAATCCAGGGTTACTGCACACACCCTGCTGATTGTCAGGGCTGTGACAGCTCCTCCTGTCCCCTCTGCAGGCTCCTGTCCAAGATCCTGACAGAATGTGAAGATGCAGATGAGATCGAGTACCTGGTGGATGGCTCCTGGTGCCCCATCCGAGCTGAGAAGGAGAGGAGCTGCAGCCCTCAGTGTCCAATCCTGGTTCTAGGTGAGTCTCCCTAGGGAGCGAGGCTGGAAACCCCTGGGGGAAATCACAGAATTCCACAATGGTTTGGGTTGGAAGGGATCTGCAGGATCACCCAGTCCCACCCCTTGTCATGGGCAGGGAAACCTCCCACTATCCCAGGTTGATGTTCCAAGCCTTGTCCAGCCTGGACTTGGACACTTCCAGGGATCCAGGGACAGCCAGAGCTTCTCTGGGCACCCTGTACCAGGGCCTCCCCCCCTCAGAGGGAAGAATTTCTCCCCAATATTCCCTCTGTCCATGGGAAGCCATTCCCTGTGTCCTGTCCCTCAATCTTGTCCCCAGTCCCACTCAGGTTCTCCTGGAGCCCCTTTAGGCTCTGCGAGTGGCTCTGAAATCTCCCTGGAGCCTTCCCTTGTCCAGCCTGACCAGCCAGGAGCGTTGGATCCTTCCCTGAGCTGGACAGGAGTGATTTCAGCTCCTCCCTCCCCTCTGGCAGGTTCCTCGGAGGTGAACGGGCTCCTGGCCCCTCCCAACGGCCCCGGCGAGAACGGCAAAGCCCCGGCGGATGTTGTGGATTTAACACTGGACAGCTCATCCTCGGAAGAGGACGAGGAGGAGGATGAGGAGGAGGATGATGATGATGAGGGACCCCAGCCCAAACGACGCTGCTCTTATGAGAAAGGTTTAGTCTCTGCCTGCTGACTGCAGCCACGGCTCAGAATTCCCAACGGACAGACTTGAATACTCTGGTGCTTATTAAACTGGAGGAGGGGGAGAACGTCCTCTCCCACCTCATCTCCCCTCCCTCCCTCATCTCCTGTGACTTTCCTATTCCAAATTACTCATTAAAACAAGAGAGAGAAAAAAAAAGAGGAGAAAAAAAAAAAGCAAACAAACAAAACAAAAAAAAAAACCACAAAAACCGACACAAATGAAACAAAACAAAAAAACCATTGAGCTGCTTCTTGGTTGGAAAACGACCCCACTCAGAGCCTGAGCCTGAACTGGAGCCTGAAGTAAAGAAAGTGTCTTAAGCCAGGCAGGATCCTCCCTCACCTGGATCCCAGGATCGGGGGAGCTCCCCTGCACACCTCCAGGACACCCACCCCTGCATCTCCAAAGCCGTGTGCAGTTTGATCCTCTTGTTAATTAACCATTCCTTAATTAATCTAAAGGTTTTGCTGGACGTGTGAGTCCGGGGCGGGGTGGGAGGCGGGGAGGGGGAGTGGGGAGGGGTCTGGGGGGTGTTGTATAACCCAGCGAGGCTAGAGGGGGGGTTTGTAGGGGTGGGAGAGGGGGCATGGGGTGCCAGGGGTGAGATGTCCGGTTGGAAGCGCACTGTTCTAGCTCGGAGCTCCAGCAGCTCTGCACCTCATGTAAAGAGACACGTTTGGAATTTTAACCTAATCCCAAGGGAAGTGTAGAGATTTGTGCAGTAGTGACTCGTTTTAGTTGAGCAGAAGCCATGGGGAGGGGGTGGGGGGGTGGGAGGGGGTGGGAGCGGGGGGCTCGAACCACAGATCTGTTGTATTTTTTGAAGTGCAATAACTTTGGTGTTTTTGAAGACTGACAAGGGCTGCGCATTCCCTTTTCGTTGAGGTTGGTTCTGGAGGCGGCGGCCGTGACCTGCAGGACACCCCCAGGGATGGGGACAGTGACCTGCAGGACACCCCCAGGGATGGGGACAGTGACCTGCAGGACACCCCCAGGCCTTGGGGACACTGGCAGTGACCTGCAGGCCACTCCCAGAGATGGGACAGTGACCTGCAGGACACCCCCAGGCCTTGGGGACACTGGCAGTGACCTGCAGGCCACTCCCAGAGATGGGACAGTGACCTGCAGGACACCCCCAGGGATGGGGACAGTGACCTGCAGGACACCCCCAGGCCTTGGGGACAGTGACAGTGACCTGCAGGACACCCCCAGGGATGGGGACAGTGACCTGCAGGCCACCCCCAGAGATGGGGACAGTGACAGTGACCTGCAGGATACTCCCAGGCCTTGGGGACACTGGCAGTGACCTGCAGGCCCCCCCCACACCTGGCACATGAGCAGGAGCAGGGCAGGGGGGGGGTCCTTCCAGAAAATGCCGGGTGGGGGAATCTCAGTTTTTAGCCAACTACCTCGGTAACTCCAATTCAGGTTTCTTTGAGTCCCGAGCCCGTCCCGGGCGGGTGCGAGGGCAGGGCCCGGGCGCTGCCGCCGCTCTGGCCCCTCCACTTCTCTGTCCCAGCCTTTGGCCCCAGAGCCAAAGCTCCTCCTGTGCTCTTTGGTGGCAAAACGTTGTTGCTTTTGAGTTTGCAAAGCGTCACCTTTTTGACTTTGTCTTGGAGAGTTTCTGTCCCGGCTTCTGCGTCAGCTCTGCTGTTCCCACTGGCTCCTCACGGCTCTGGTTTGCTCTGGACCTCGCTGGCTTTTCCCTCTGGAGCTCAGGAGAACCCTGGGAGGGAGCTGGGGTGGGTGAGGAGCCAGGGGGGGATGTCCCTGTGCCCGGTGCTGGGCTGAGACCAACGAGGGTCTTGGTGTTGCTGGGCACTGCCAGACCCCAAACTCTCCTTCCTTCCTTCATCCCTCCCCTCTGAATACCCCAAATCCTCCTTCCATCCTTCATCCCTCTGAATATCCCAAACCCTTCTTCCTTCTTCATCCCTCTGATCAAGAGGGATGAAATCTTCCTTCCTTCCTTCATCCCTCCCCTCTGAGTACCCCAAATCCTCCTTCCTCCCTCCATCCCTCCCCTCTGAATACCCCAAATCCTCATTCCTTCTTTATCCCTCCCCTCTGAGTACCCCAAACTCTTCCTCCCTCCATCCCTCACCCCAGCAGCCAGAGGGACACAGAGATGGGGATGTTGCTGCCTTTCCCAGCACTTCCCTCTCGCTCCAGAAAATTCCACACGTGGCCAATCCCTCCTGGAAGGAAAAGCCCCCGAGGTCCAGCCAGAGCTGCCCTAAATCCTCGATGGCCACTTGCCCAAAAGCCAAGACCCCTCTCCACGCTGATGAGAGGGGTCCCCTGCCAGCTTGGGGGGCTCCTCTCCCAAACCCCCATCTCCCAGCTGGGGTGTGGGGGGGGTCCCTGTGGGAGGGGGATTCTCCCTCCCCTTTCCTGCCTGGCTGGGTTTTGTCTCCAGGCCTGCAATGTGAAGGAGGGGTGGGAATTGAGCCCCCCCTCTGTTCCCCCAGCTCTGGCAGGGGGGACCTGGAGCAGCTCCCACAGGGACACCTGCACTTGTTGGCCCCAGGCTTTGCTTTTCCTTCTCTTTCCTGGCTGTAAGCAATATGTTTTCAGGTTGAAACGGGGGTGGGGGTGGGAAAAGGGGGATGAAAACAACTGAAAAAAAAACAAAAAACAAAAAACAAAACCCGGGTAGAGCTCCCAAATTAATTTTACTGTACAAACTTCTGTGCTCGTGGCCCTGGCTGCACAGTAGCTTTAGAGTCCAGTTGTTTTCCTAATATTTTTATTCTAATTTAATTGCTTTTAAAATTTTCCAGGCCAAGCAACTGTTTGGAAACACCATGCTTGTTTTAGTGCTTTCTGTTGGAGTTGGCCAGCTCTTCTTGTACATATGTTGTTTTTTTGGTTTTTTTTCTTATATCCTGTTTTTTTTTCTTTGTTTTGTAAAGAGAAGAGAAAAAAAAAAAACAAAGCAAAAGAAAAGAAAATTATTTTTCTTTCCCTCAGTACACATTCTTCAAATTATAGTGTTTGTTAAATAAAATGAAAGATTTACATTTAATTCTGTGTCGGCTTGTTGGGATTTCTGACCCCAGGGTCTCCGGGATCTCCCTGGGCTCTTTGGGATTTCCCCAGGATCTTCTCCCAGGGGTTCCCAAGGATCTCACTCAACATCCCCAGGACCTTATCAGGGAAAATCCTCCCACAGGATCACCAGGAGCTTCCCTAGGATCCCCCTGAGCTCCTCAAGATCTCACCAGGATCTCCAGAGGGTCCCCAGGGCCACTCCCAGCTCACCCCAAAATGAGACCAGAGGCTTTTCCTGCACGGCAGGAGGCTCCTGGGGCAATCCCAGCATTTCCCTGGACATCCCAGCATCTCCTGGGATCCCCAGGAACAGCCCTGGGCTCTCCAGGATCACCCCAAAAAGAGCCTGGAGGGTTCTGGGGCAACCCCGACCCTTTCCAGGTTCTCCCCCGGGTTTTTGGGGGGCAGCCGGACCCCCGGGCACCCCCTCATCCCCAACCCCACAGGCACCTCCTCGGTGCCACTTTGAATTCCTCCACCTCCAGCGGATTAATCATTTTATTTATGAGGCTTAAGGGCCCAAATCCCGTTAAAGCCGGGGCTTTGCCAGATAAACAGCCCGCTTTGGGGGCAGCGCGTTTGTGAAAACACAATTAGCAAACGCTGTAATCTGCACTAATTACCGGCCCATGAGCGCCGGCAGCACCTGCGGCGTGGGGGACACGGGGATGAGCGGGGACACGGAGGAGCCCCGGCGCCCACCCGGAGCTTCCTTCACCATCGAGTACCTGCTGACGGGTCGGGGAACCGGGGCCGCCCCCAGCCCGGAACCCCCCGGCCGGAGCCCCCCGGCCGCCCCCCGACCCCCGCCGGAGCCCGGGGACAAACCGGCCCAATCTTACATCGCCCTCATCTCCACCGCCATCCTCTCATCCCCCGAGAAGAAGCTGCTGCTCTCCGACATCTACCAATGGATCATGGACAACTACCCCTACTTCAAGAATAAGGTGAGGGAGAGGCGGTGGGGTCGGGCCCGGAGCGGTTCCGAGGAATTTCTGCGGATTTCCAGGGAAATTTGGGAGGAGCGGAGCCCGCGGGGCTGCTGTGGGGAACTGACCCAGCTCCGCTGAGCCCAATCCATGGGGAAATCCATCTGTGGTGTCTCCAGGATCCTTGTGGAGCCTGCGGGTGTTGGTGACCCCAATCCACCGGGAAGCGGCCGGAGCCTGGGGATGGAGTGTCCAGAGAGGGGTGGGCCGGGGGGCTCGGTCTGGCTGACCCCTCTGGGTCTGACTGACCCTTCTGGGTCTGACTGACCCCTCTGGGTCTGACTGACCCTCTGTCCTGACCCCTCTGTGTCTGACTGACCCCTCTGGGTCTGACTGACCCCTCCAGGCCGGACTGACCCCTCTGTCCTGACCCCTTTAGGTCTGACTGACCCCTCTGGGTCTGACTGACCCCTCTGTCCTGACCCCTCTGACCACAGGAGAAGAGTTGGCGCAACAGCGTCCGCCACAACCTGTCCCTTAACGAGTGCTTTGTCAAGGCCGGCCGCAGCGACAATGGCAAAGGCCATTTCTGGGCCATCCACCCCGCCAACCTGGAGGACTTTGCCAAGGGCGATTACCACCGGCGGCGGGCCCGGCGCCGTGTCCGCAGGTCAGGATGGGGGGCTCGGGGGGGTCCCCGGGGCTGGATTTGGGTCTCAGCGCTGACCCCGTGCTCTGTTTCCCCCTCGCAGGGT
>JAGMWU010000241.1:9798-33538 GCA_018697195.1 Certhia americana | reverse complement strand
AAAGCACATTGACTTGTGTGATTAGCAAGGGTACAAAAGGCCGAGTGTGTTATGTTTTTGCTTAAAACATGGCTTCTTACATATACTCATCACATCTGTGCTGGGGAGGTATTTCCGGGGTTGTTCTCCGGATAGGAGTCTGTGGATAAACCATCTTCCTTGTATCATTCTGGGTGAAGAAACCATGTCTTTATTCACACAAACCCATCTGTGTGCCACTTCCTGGCAAGAAAATGGATCCTAACCCATTGAAAACCAGTATATCAGCCAGTTCTTCACCCCGCACACCCTGTTCTGGCTCCTCTCACACTTGCAGTCCTGCTCCACAGGTATTCTCTGAGGGACACGATCAAAACCGCTCTTCAAATCCTGAAATACAACCTCCATTGCCTTCCCATCACCCATGAACCGTGGGACTTCCTGGAGCTGTGACACAATTCAGTGTGCCTCCATGGGTTTGATCCCTCCCAGGTCTCCACACAGTGCAGGAGGTTTCTGGCTGTGACCTCCTGTCCGACAGGAGCATCCCCAGATCTGATCAGCTCGGCTACGACGGGCGGGAATTCCTCTCCCTCCAGCTGGGCTCTGGGAGATTTGTGGTGTCCAACGGCACTGCCCAGGTCACCAGGAGGGGCTGGGAATATGATGAGATCGAGGATGAAGAATTCACATCTTACCTGGGGCACTCCTGACAGGAATGTCTCTGGAAATGTGTCCCTGATGCAAACAGGAGGGGAAGGAAACCTTGGAAGCTCCCTCGTGCAATGCTCTGCCTGGGGTGTTCTGGCCAGCGTGGCAGACAGTGAGGAAGACTCCTAGGCTGTCACTCCTCACAATTGTCAGGGTTTTATGTGAGATGCTTGCAGCAGATCCAGCAGTGAGGGGAGTTCAGGGAGGTCCTGTGGCATTTGGGGCCCCCTGGTATTTGAGGAGAACCCTCCAGCTCCCCCAGGATCTCCCCGAACATGCCGACACTGCCCGTTTGCTGTGAGAAGGTTCATACCAGGCAGGGAGTTTCCAGCTCTGTCACCAGCATCCCCAGGGACACACAAAACCTCCCAGAAACCCCTCAAACCTCCCCCGGGACACCACAATTGCACCCAGGATGCAAAAAACATCCTTGGGATGCTCAAAAATTTCTCCAAGACTGCAAAACCCCATACGGACCACATATATCTTCTCAGGACATCAAAATTCCCACAGGTGCTCCCAACATTCCCCCAGGATCACCTTGAGAAGGTTTACACCTGGCATGGGTTCCCATCTCTGTCACCAGCAGGTACCCCAAAACAGCCTTCAGACCCCCAATTCCAGCCCCAGGATCGTCTCACATGTGAGAAGAGGTTTCAGAGCAGCTCCAATCTCCTCCTGCACCAGCGGATTCACACAGAGGAGAGGCCCTTCTGCTGCCCCGACTGCGGGAAGGGTTTTAACCACAACTCCACCCTCATCACCCACCGGTGCATCCACACTGGGGAGAGGCCCTAGGAGTGTGGGGAGAGTGGGAAGAGCTTCAGGCACAGCTCAGCCTTGGCCCAACACCAAGGGAGCCAGCACTGAGGGAAGCCCTGCGAGTGCCCCGAGTGCGGGAAGAGCTTCGTGTGCTGCTCCAGCTCCATCCCCCATGGGAGGATCCATGCTGGATGATCCCCAGTGAGCCCCGATGGGCAGAGCCCTTGTGATTCGTGGTGCTGGTTATCCGTGGTGGGAAAACACGTGGCTGGGGGCTCCACATCCTCCCGGCTCCCTCTGGACTGCGCTTTTTCTTTCTATTTCTCTTTGTCGTTTCAAAACACCCATCACCGCATAAACCTAAAGATGGTGAACTGAGACATGGATGGGGAAATGATGGGATCTTGCAGGGCGTTTGGGGGCTTCTGGGTTCGAGGGACTTGAGGGTTACTGGGACGGACTTGGGGGTTGCTCACGGTTTGGGCACCCCAGGCCAAGCAGCTCTGGCTGCGCTGGGAGACCCTGGCAGAGATTCTGGGGCAGCTGATCAAAGATCCCCTGCCCTGGGACTATCCACATGTCTGCACATCCCAATTCCCAGTGTTCCCTGTTGTCCTGGTTTGGCCTGATTGGACAATTTTGTAATAGTGACAGATGATTAGACCAATGAGAGGAGTGAATACACCTTTGTGAACACACAATTTAAAACAAAACCCCACGAATATTTCTCCATGCTTCCAGCCTTGGGGGATGTGGCCAGCTGGCCCTGGTTTGGCCCGCGTGGCTGGGTCTGGGCTGGCCCCACAGCCCAGCTGAGATCTCTGCTCACAAAGGGGTGGTGAGCGGGCTGCCGAGCCCCTCACTGGGGAGCCCACCGGGCCCTGTCCCAGCGGGCAGCTGGGGCTACTTGGCAGCAGGGACAAGCCCTTTCCTAGCAGAGCCTGCCAGACTGTGCCAGACAGAGACTGTATTAGCACTGGGAGCAGCTTAAGAGAGAGTGGCCCGGGGGCCAGGAGCAGCTGTGCAGCTGCTGCCATTACAGACCAGGAACGGCCACGTGGCCAGGATCAGAGGGGCTGGGCCGATCTCCCATGGACACCTTGACATGGCTGGCAATGAACTTTATTTGCTCAGCTGCTTTAAACCAACTTTACTATGGACAGAAGGATAAAAGGGTTGACAACAGCTTTTCCTGTTTCTCAGCACCCCAGCAGAGTTGGGCGGGCACAACTCACACGGTGCCAGAGGAGACCACGTGGCCAACAGAGAGGCATGGCGAGCCATGTTCCCAATGCAGAGCTTGGATCAGATCAACCTTTCAGCATTACAAGACTTTTTAAAAATGTTTGAATTAATGGTAGCGCTTGAGAACAAATGACTCTAAGAACATCATTTCTCTCCTGAATTAATAAAAGGTAGAAAAGTTGAACACATAGGAACCATATCATGGGACTGTGAGGTCAATAAAGAAGGAGTCAATTCTAGATGCAAGGGATTGAAGAGATGCCTTACGCTTGCAGTCCTATAAAGCTATACTGAAGATGTATTTGATATAGCAGACTTTGGTTTTGTTCCCTTGTAACTCATGGAAATGCACTGGGGGGATGTTGCATTCTGGCACAGCTGTGAGCTGAGGTACCAGGAGTTGAAGCAAATAGATGTTGCTGTAGATCCAATGAGAAACTGGAACTTGAAGAAATGAGAAACCTTGCCCTAGAGTGAATAGTAGAAAAGCTCTAGCCCCAGAGATGGACAAAGAGAACTCTTACTGTATGCTAGAACAGCTCATCCTTAAAATAGCACCCCAGTAAATTGAAATGGCCCATGAAAGCAGATGTGAAAAACACTGTAAGACATGGGAAAGTCTTTCACATTGCAAACAGATTTTTTTTTCATTCCCAGGCAGCCCGCTCACAGTGACATTGAAGGCACAAGAAAAACTGTTTTCTTGAAGAGAAATCTCTATAGTATGGCAAGAGAAACTCTTCTCCTGAAGTGAACTTGATGAAAGGATTTCAGAGGTAGTAAACTGATTAAAAGTTATGAGTTTTGTCTCCACATTGTCAGTAGAAAAGTGGAAAGTGGATATCCAGAAAATTTTATTCTGATTTTCATATTATGTTCCTTTTCGTTCTGTTAAAAATGTTTTCTTTATACCCATTCAAGTTTATACATGCTTTGCTTTCCTCCTAATCCCATGTCAGAGCAAAAAATAAACCCACCACATTAATTGGTGAATTGGCTGGGAAAACTCAAACTGACAAACCTAAACCACTAGACATAATTAATGTCTCTCTGTGGTTTCAAAATGTAACTGCAACAGATGGCCTTGAGATGGGCTCTGGGGCTGCACGAGTCTGGGACTGGGACGAGGTTAAATCCGGGACGGTGAGTTTGTCTCAAGGCAGAGTGAGATGGAGATCAGCATCAGGGTGAGGTTTGGGACCGAGCGCACGCCCAGCAGCACGGGGCAGATGTCACTGCAGGATGTCGCTGGCATCACTGCAGCCCTGCTCAGGTATCACCAAACGTGGTGGGAGCTGGCTGCTCCAAGATCCAGGTGCTCCCAGCTCTGGCTACTCCTGCTTCCAGGTGCTGCCAGGCCCAGGGGCTGCCAGTCCCTCTGCAGCTCTGCTGGAGCCGCTGTAGGCACTGCAAGGGGCTCTGAGCGCTGGGCAGAGCCTTCTCTTCTCCAGCTGAACACCCCCAGCTCTCACAGCCTGGCTCCAAAGGGGCTCCAGCCCTCGGAGCAGCTCCGTGGCCTCTTGTGGACTCACTCCAGCAGCTCAGCACCCTTCTCTCAGGCTTCCTGGGCTGGAGACAGCTCCACAGCTGGGAACTCACCTGAACAGGGACAAGGGGCGGAATCCCCCTGGAGCTGCTGTTGACGCTGCAGGATGAACCCACGAGAAGGGAGAAGGTCCTGGAGAAAGAGCAAAGTCCTGCATGGACAAGAGGGAAAGGACACCCTGGAAGTGCTTTGGAATTCCTGCCGAGTGAGTTTGGCCCCCTCCTGTGTGCTCATTTTTGGCAGTGTTACCCCACGCACCCCTGGAGCTGCAGGGAAAGGCAATCTGGGAGTTTTATCCCAAGTTCATGGAGGCATTGGCTAAAGCCCTGACAGGATTTTATGCTTCCCCGACTGTCCAAGAAATGCTGGGATCCCCCAGGTCATCCCAGTGTGGAGCCCTGACCCGCACTGTTCCCCTTGTGGGAGCTGTGGGAGATGACCTAAATTATCCTAAAGAAACAATGTCACAATGTTTCCACTTTTCTTGAGTTTCCATCTTGCTTAGGGTTTTGCTGGCCAGGTTCTAATTTATTTTAGGCCACAAACCGCAGCTGCAGCCTTTGTCAAGAGACTCCTTGGCATGGGGACTCCTGCGGGCATTCTTGGCTGTGCCCCCTATGATTTGGATGGCCGTGTCTTTGTCACCCTGGGGCTTCTGGGTGTCCGTTGTGGGCTCCTTCCCCTCTTCTCTAGGGCAGCTGGAGGTTGTCTCTGGCTGGCTCTAGAGGGGTTGGCTGGAGAGTCGTGGGCTATGGTGAGCCCGCCCTTTAACTGTGAGACCGCCTCCCTGGGCCAAGAAGAAGGGTCTCCCATGACCCCCAGGGCCCTGGCCAAGGGACAGCACTAGGGTACATCAATGCTGTGGGAGGAGCTTTGGGAAGGAGTGAGTGTGGGTCTGAGCTCAGAGAGGGGTTTTCCCCCAGCCCAGCAGGCAGAAACCCCCTGGGTAAGACGCAGCAGCCAAGTTTCTGGGCACCAGAACAGCCCCCTCCCTCCCCCCCCCCCCCCACACCAGTGCTCCCCACCCCAGAGAGGTTTGGGTATGCCACGGGTGCTTCCAAGGACCCTCCCCATGGGAAATAGGGCTGGACACCCTGAAAAGGGTGGTCAACACCCTAGAGGCAAGCCAGCACAGGGGCAATGCTTGGGATGAGTGTGAGAGGGCCAATGCTTACCCCTGCCACCCACACCAGGGAACGAGCCCTTTTCTTCTGGCACAGAGCCATGTTGCATATCCAGACCACCTTGTCTGGGACTGGTGCCATGGAGATCTAAGAGGGATCTGTCCATCTCCGGATGGACAGGCTGCACAGGGACACACTGTGCCATTGACCCCACAGGACTTGATTATCAGGCGGGAGCCCACAGAGCCTCCGGGCCATTGATGGATGGAGTTTTGCTCTGGAGCTTGTTTCTCTCTTTTTCATCTTTCACGAACTCCTATAAACATGGCATGGAGCTGGAAGGGGCAGGCTGGGGAACAGACAGCAGGGGAACTGCTGAGGGATGCTGTGTCTGTGGCACCCTGCTTTCCTCCTCTCCCTTTGGTGTAGCTGTGGGCTGGGACGGAGCATCTTTCCCGGCAGGTGACGGTGCCCGGGATCCCTGCCCTGAATGGGGGTGCAGGAGTGTGCATGTGTGCCGTGCCGCAGGCAGGCAGGCTGTGTCAGAGAGCTCCTGCCAAGCCCTGCTGTGTGCCGGCAGGGCGTTGATTAGTGCGGCACTAATGAGGGCAGAGCCAGGGCCGGGGTTTAAGGAGGGGAGGGCGGGGAGCCCTTCCGAGCACAGGGGGCGTGGTCAGAGCGGGGGGCGGGGCCAGCGCTGAGGGCAAAAAGGGCGGGAAAAGGCTCGGCCCTGCTGAGGGGAAACGTCGGCCATCAGGGCACAGAGGGACAGCGCTGGGCAAAAGGGACACACCACAGCTCGCAAAACACTAACCTTGGACACAGAAACATCAACACACTCTGCCCTGAACAGCCCCGCCCCTTACACTGGGGAAGGCATGGCTAAAATGCAGGAAAAACAGTGCTGTGAATGCAAGGAATCAGAAGCAGCATCTGTGTGGAGAGTGTCCCTGACGGGAGGAAGCTGAATGGAACAGAGCCAGGCTGTGGCAGCAGGGTCAGAGCGAGCACACAAGGGGGACCCTCTGTCCATGCCAAGGCTCAGGGCAGCCCTATCCCGGCAAGGGCACAGGGAGCGGATCCTTGAGCTGCTGCACATTGGCGCTGCCCTCGCTCAGCCGGGAACCCCCTCATTGCCCAGGGGCAGCTGCTGGCACTGGGCAGTGGCAGAGGGAAAGAAACCCAGCACAAGGATCTCTCCTACACCCACATGCACTCTGATGCCGTGTTCATGGGCTGTGCCAAATGGCTGCCCTGTTTGGAACAGAATCACAAACCTCTACCAACATCCTAATTTAATGCTCCAGGAAAAAAAAAGAAAAACATTAATTCCAAGGGGAATCATTGAATGTCTCTTTAGCATCTGCAGATCTATTACCTAAATGCAGTCATGAGTTTCTGTCAAGTCTTCTCCCTCAGGACCACTTAAACAGGCAGTGGGGTTAAATCCTTCCCTGCATCTTAATTCTAGAGCCTCCCGTTCCATGAGAGGCTCTTTTGGGCGACAAAGCCTTAACCTGATGTGAGTTTTTATGGATTAGAGTTCCTCCGGCCATCCTCAGTTATCATTAAAGCCGGTGGCTGCACAATTTTGCAAACAATGGGGCCACCTCTGGCTCATGGGTCTAAATTTAGAAGAATGGGCCATCGGTCTTCAAGTAGCACCCCGTGGTGTTCTTGCACTCCTTTGGCATGCTCCTGCTCAAGAGCCACATAAAATTCAAATTCTTTTTCCCTGTCTGGAAAGGCTATGTCAGGAGCCTCAGATCATCTGCTTTTGAACACTTAAAAATTCTGTCAGGTTCTTACCTGGCAGGACAGCAGTGTCATAGGAGCCATCCGTGGCTGCAAAAGACCTGCCTTTAACAGGCACTCAGGAGCAGGCTGTAACCCCTTTCCTTCCCTCCCCTCAAGTAGGGTATTGCTTTTCAGACACCACTTGTGCTGGTGGCTGCCAAGTCATTTGCAAGGTTCCATTTCTCATTTTCCACATTTCCTTGGGACTGCCCACACTTGTGGGGTTCCTTCAGCATAGGCCTTCTCAGATATTTGACACAAAGTTACACTGCTGGCAGCTTCCTTATCCCCTTGCATAATAGTATCTTACATTCCTAGTTTAGCCATCAACCCCCTCCCAGTAGGTAACAATCACAATGAGGAACAAACAGAAATTCACGCATTGCAAACCAATCCCCCACATTTACCAAGAGCAGTTGAATTAAATGACTCTTCTATCCCACTTAGGCTCAGAATAATCAAAGAAACTTCTTGGCAGTTTTCCCCCCTTAGGCATAAAGTTCCGAGTGGATTGAGAGGCTCCCGTGCATGCCAGGGACCAGAGTTCCTCCCTGTCTGGGCCCACCCTGCCTGTTAGCAAGGGCTGCAGTGTGGTGAGTGTCTGATACAATGGGAGCCCCTGACACCCCTGACAATCCATTTCCATCAACCGCTGGCTCTGTGCTCACTCCCGCTCCCGGTGTCCTTGTGCCCTGTGGATGACACTGATCCCTTCCCCATGGCAGTTTGGGTCAGCTCTGCTCTGTGCTGCCAGCCCTGTCCCCTGGGTCCTGGAGAAGCCCTTGATCCTTGTGGTTTACATCCCAAATCTTCCAGCCTGGCCCCACAAGACAAGCTGGCACAGGCTCATCCATTGGTTCCCTGTCACCTGTGTCTTTGGGGCTCTCAGTGTCTTATACTGGGTTCTCCCTCTAGTTATCCCAGGGCAGACCCATAAGAACAATAGCTCCTTGTTTCCCCTGCTCTGGAAGCTGGGCATACAAGGGACCTCCTACTTTGTGGCACTGTCTGCCACTGCCAGGGACACACAGAGATACACAGGGATGTGCTGGAATGGCACTTTCCTGCTCCGTGGAGGCTCCCAGCATCCTTCAGTGGCGTCAGCAGGAGCTGAAGATGGGCCTGGATGTGCTCCCCAGCTGATTCTTTGTAGGTGCCCATGCCACCCTGGGCCACCCCTTTTCCTTGAGAGCGTCCTCAGCACTGTGGCACTGCCAGTATGTCCTGTCATCCATGCTGTAATCCAACTTGAGTACGGAGATCACCATGGGGCCCCAGGATATCCGGAGCTGGCCGAGGAGAGGCAGTGGGCTCTGAGCTGGGTGGCAGGATGCCCAATTTCTCTAGCACAGCCCCTCTGGGTCGCACCTAAAGGTTTCAGAGCTCTCCTCTGCCACCACCTCCAGCACCCAGAGCAGCGTGGAGTCACCTGGGAGCCTCATTGGGGTGCAGTAGTGGAAGTATCTTCCCTGGACTGTGTTGGCAGAAGAGGAAGGCATAGATGTGCAGAGCCATCTGTCCTGGGGTCATGGCTGTGGGCACAAGAGGACAGTCGGGGCACATGGTGGGCTGGCACCTGGCACCACCTTGCCCATCTGGGGCACCCTGAGAGCCAGCAGTGCCGAGCCTGCAGTGCCTGGTCCTCCGAGACTGAGTGCCTTCCCCCACTTCCCTCCCCTGCCCCCTCATCTCCTCCCCTCCCTTCCTTGCTGGGCTCTCCTCACTGCCTCCTCTTTGACCCCCTGAAGCAGCCACTTATGGATGGACCCTCAGTGGGGCCATAACCTCCAGACAGGTTCATGGCCAGCCTGGACGCTGGGATTTGGCACCTTGTCGGGATTGGGGGATGCCTGCATGTGCTGAGGCAGTGGGGAGACCAGTTGTCGTGGGACCGCTGGAAGGACAGGTGAGGGTACCACGCTGGCACTTAGGACAGGAGGTCACTGGGATCCTGTGTCCCGTCCGCAGTCCTTCTCCCTGCTCTCCGTGGGTGTCTGACACTCAGCTGAGCCCTCTGTGGCTGTGCAGCCCTCCAGGGCCAGCAGGACCCCAATGCACAAAGCCACGCCCAGCATCCTCTCAGAACAGGCTGACCCACTCAATGTGGCAGAATCCTGAGGGAATTTGGCTCTCTGGGCATCCTCTCTGCTCTTAGCTCTTTCCTGTATTCTTGTCCCACAGACCCTGGCTCTGCCAAGTGCCACTGGCTTCTCTGGCTGCCCAAGGGTGTCCAACAGCGAAGGCACAGTGGTGTGAGGGACACTGATCTTCCATTTGGGATTGCTGGGGACAACTTGGACAAGAACAACATCCATGAGATGTGGTGTTGGATGGGATTCATCCCAGTCTTTCCCAGCAGGAACTCCCTAAATCTTCTGCCCAAGGTCCTGAAAAGCCAAGGAGGTCCATGCTGGCTCAATGTTCTCTTGCTGTATCTGACTTGACAGGAAGGGCTTGAAACTTTCCAGGAAATTCCAGCCCTTTCATCTAATCTTGATGGCAAAAAAATGGTGGAGAAGGTCATACTTGGCAATACTGGGAAGTGATGGAAGGAGACATCAGCATCAGCCATGGGCAAGGTGAGAGAACAGAGGGAAATTCCTGTGTAGCGGATTGATTATCCCACCGCCATAAGGCCACCTGGCTCATGGGAGTTGGGAGGGAAATGCAGGTTCTGTTTCAGGATTTGAAGAGGAATTTTGATCCTGTCCATCAGAGCATCCCTGTGGAGCAGGTATGCAAGCGTGACATGAGCAAGGACAGAGTGTACTGGGTGAAGAACTGGCTGATAAACTGTTTTTCAATGGGATAGGATCCATTTTCTTCCCAGGAAGTGGCACACAGATGGGTTTGGATTCAGGATGGGAATGCAGTGGATAGCACGCAGAGGGTTTGGATGTTGTTGAGCAGGGCTTGCCCTCCTCAAGGCCTTTGCAGTGTCCCATGGGACAATCCATGTCCCACACTCCGCCAGCAAGGAGGTGCCAGCATAGCCATTGCCCTCCTCATGACTGTGTCCTATTTAGACAAGAATCTTGCAGCCACTGTGCTCCAGAGGGCCCTCAAGTGCCCCCAGGGAGCCCCTTCCTGCCTCCTGTGTCACTGGTGCTGAGCGCTGGTGCCAGGCAGGGCTGTAAAGTCACAGGGCTGTCCTGGCCACACCACTGTCACATCATCATGCCTAGAGAAGCCGGGCCAGGCCCCACAGCTGCCAGTTCAGCTGCCATGGGACGTGCCGTAGTCATGTGTGATGGTGGCGTCCTGATGGCTGTTCTTGTCCTGCTGCTGGCTGCTGTGGCTGTCTGGTGGGCCACTGGCCACTGGCAAGCACGGAGGTGGCAGACAGGAACACCAAAGAGGTGCCAGCGCCCCGGGGTGCGGCCCAGAGGCTCACGGAGGAACCGAGGAGCCCCTGCAGCTGCCAGATCCTACAGGCCTCGGGTGACCCCTCACAAGCGGCCAGGTGCTCCCGTGAGTGCCCTGCACAGCTCCTGCAGTGGCTGTCCCTGCGTGGCCGAGGCCCGGGAGCTGCAGGAACTGATGATCCTGTTCTGGGATCGCAATGGGACATCTGTGCCGCTCTTCATTGGGATGTGGCAGGTGTTGAGGAATGAACTGGATGAGCTGGTGAAGCAAGGCCACCTGCCCTACTCTCACTTGTCCACCTCCTCAGGCAGCCTCCATCCCTTCAAGAGGCGGCTCCTAGCAAGATTCTCCAGCTGTGGGAGAGCCTCAAGCCTTGCAAGTATGGCACACCAGCAAAGATCCACCATCCCTGAAAGCAGCTCAAGACGTCAGAGAACGTCCATCCTGTCAGGAGCCTCCACTACCTCTGACAGCCTGCATCCCTTACAGAGCCTCAGTGAGATCTGTCAGCCTGCAGAAGGTGCAGAGCCTGCAAACAGGTTGCCCAGCTCCCTTGGACTCACGGAACTCAGCAACGTGGGTGCAACCCTGACCTTTGAGGTGGCCAGGGAAAGACCGGAAGTCCAAGTGGGAGCACCGTCTGATCCAGGGGAGTCATCCCAGGAGCAAGTGGTGGAGCAGCAAGCATCCTGAAGCCAGCAGTTTCCAGCTCACAGCTCCCAGGATGCTGTGCCAGCTGTGCCAGCTGGTGGAGACAGCCCATGCCTGGGGATGGAGAAGAACCTTGAGGCCCCAAGGAGACTCCTCCATTTCCGAGAATCTGCTCCGAGACAGCCACTGACTGCAGGTGAAATCTTCTGGGGAGCTGTCTGATGCTCCCCTGGGACTCTTGAGGGGCATTCCCAGCCAGGCCATGGCTCCTGAGAGCCGCCTTTTCCCTGGCAATTTTCAGGGCCTCTGATGGCACAGCTTCACAAACCCCCTCTCTGCTTTGCAGCTGCTTCTGGGACGCCCCTCGCAGCCTTGGGATCTATCCCTGCCTGTGCAGAAGAGCAGAGTGCAGCTGATGGCAGCAGGGACAGTGACAGTGCTGCCCTGTCCCGATGCTCTCCGGCTCCTGCAGCCACCTCAGTGCGCTCCCCTGGCCCAGCTGTGCCACTCACCAGCCCCACGGCTGCCAGGTGCTGGCTGCTGCCTGGGGCACAGCAGGAAGCAGGTCAGAGCAGCGTGGGCCGCAGGGACCCATCCCGCTTCACTGGGGGTCACTTGGGGGTTTCTGGGCACAAGGCTGATGGCTCGGTGTTGGCGGCAGGGCAAAGGAAGAAGCTGCAGGAGCTGTAACAGCTGGGCCCACAGCTGGGGAGCGGTGGCTTTGGCACCGTTTACTCAGGGACCCGCCTGTCGGACGGGAGCCGGGTAAGTGGCCAGGGTGGCCGGGCGAGGAAGGAGTGCCAGGGCCAGGATGGGGCAGGGCTTGAGCTCAGGCCCCCTGTCTCGATGGCTTGCAGGTGGCCATCAAGCGCGTGGTCCGAGAGAGCGTCCTGCAGTGGGGAGAGCTGGTGAGTGAGCGGGGCCAGCGTGAGCAAGTGATGTGTGGCAGGCAGGGATAAGGCCGGGGCCCCGGCAGTGGGAGGAGGGTGATGGCAGGGTGAGCGGGCATGGGCTCAGCCTTCGAGGCCGAGCCTGGTGGGCCCAGGGATGCCAAACGCCAGTGGTGGGTGCAGGCAGGGGGGCTCCTGCCAAACGCCCACTGGGTGGGAGGAAGCTGAAGGCCAGGGAGGCTGCCCAAGGGGGCACTGGGGCATCCTGGAGTGGGGGCAGCGCAGCCACAGGGCAGCAGCATCAGGCCTGCTGGAGGCATTGTCTCCTCCTGCCAGCACGACGGCACCTGTGTTCCCATGGAGATTTTGCTCCTGGAGAAGGTGGGCTCTGGCTGCCACAACATCATCCAGCTCCTCGACGGCTTTGAGCTGCCTGAATGCTTCCTGCTGGTGATGGAGCGTCCAGAGCCATCGCAGGATCTCTACCACTTCCTGCTGGAGGAAGAGTTCCTGGGCGAGATGGCACGCTGGCTTTTCTGCCAGGTGCTGGAGGCCGTGTGGCACTGCACCTCCTGCGGCGTCCTGCACCGGGACATCAAGCCAGAGAACCTCCTCCTGCACCTGAACAGAGGTGAGCTGAAGCTCATCGACTTTGGTTGTGGCACCTTTCTCCAGGACCTGCCCTTCAAAGAATATGTGGGTGAGCCCAGAGCCCTGTCCCTGCTCCCAGTGGCAGGCACTGCACGGCCCCATTCCCTCCTGGGCTGTGAGGTGCGACATTCAGCAGGCTGCTGCCTGCCCTGTGGCACAGGGCAGATGCTGTGCTCCAGCAGCCAGCTGCCAGCCCTGTTCACACAGGGGGGCTGACAAAGTCAGGCCCCAGCCCCTCTTCTCGGCAGGCCCACAAGAGTTTGAGCTGCTCTGCTGGCCTTCTCTGCCTTGAAGAAACGTTCCTTGGCTTTGGCCAGTTGGCTGGGCCATGCACGGTGGCACTGGGGGGAAGTTGTGGCCACCTCAAGAGCAGCCCCTGCCTCTGCCAGGAGGCTGGCACCATGCTCTGCAAGGCAGCAGCCTGTACCCACACAGCACCGCCTCTCTCCCCTAGGAACACACGCCTCCAGCCCACCGGAGTGGATCAGCCTTGGCTGCTACCACGGCCATTCGGCCACCATCTGGTCCCTGGGTGTGCAGCTCTATGTCATGGTCTGTGGGATCCTGCCCTTCCAGGGGGACAGTGACATCGTGTCGGGGCAGCTCTTCTTTGTCCAGCCAGTCTCTCCAGGTTGGTGTCCGGCCCCAAAAGGCAGGCCTTGGCAGATGGCAGCGTGCAGCCCAGCACGGCCCCCACACCGCTCTGCACAGGTCAATCTGCCCTGCAGTGCCGGCTGCAGGAGGTGGCCCGTGCCGGGCTGGCTGTGGCACGCTTGGCTGAAGGAGGTGGCGCTTGTCCTGCCGTGCCGCTCTCCTGCAAAGGGCAGCTCTGAGCACACGCAGCGTGGCCCGGCTTCTGCAGGCGCCAGCAGCAGCTGGGCAGGAGCCTTCTGCAAGTGACTGGCGCTTTCTGCCTTCTCTCCCCAAAGTGCCAACATCTGATCCGCTGCTGTTTGTCCAAGCACCCGGCGGACCGGCCAGACCTGCAGGAGATCTTGGGCCACCCTTGGGTGTGAGGTGGGCGTTTTTGATGCCTTGCTGCAGCCTCTGCAGCACCCAGTCACTGAGTCCCATGCGGGAGTGATTTAGGAAGCATTTTAGGGAAAGTCCTAAAGCAGGCCTCAGGAGCAGAAAAGAAGAGAAAACTTAGAGTTTTGGTGTAGATGCTGATTTGGAATCTAAAATGATACTTTAGAGTGTGAGCAAGACTGTTAGCAATAGGTGGCATTTTGAAAGTAGGGCATATAAACTATGGAACAGCAGAAAAATATCTCTGTTAAGAAATAGAAAGTTTCAGGCCTAGTCATGGAGCACTGTTCATTGTATGTTAAGGCTAGTAAGTAGAAAGTAGTAAAACGTTGTAATGTAGTGCTTACTATAGGATATATGTAGACGTAGAAATTTGTATTTGATACTAGATTGGTTAATGAGCAAGTAGAATATTCAACGTAGAAGGAGATATAAGTCATTGTAAAAGGAGAGCTCTCTCTTTTGCCTTCCTACTCTCTTATGCTCTTACTCTCTTGCCTTGTGTTCTCTCTTACTCTTTTGTACTCTGATGCTCTTGCTCTTAATTCTCTTGCTCCTCTCTACTTTCTCTTGCTCCTTTGTTCTCTGGCCTGCTCTGAGCTAGCCCTGAGCTGGGCTCTTTCACCCACACCCTATGTAATAAACTTCAAAACTTAACCATAGACATCTCACCTGAATACTGTCCCGACCATTCTGGCAAATAACAGTCCCCACAATCCTTTGTCCAAAGATTAGACCAACAGCTTTGGAAAGCAAGACTAGGCAGGGTCAAGCCATTTAGTGTACACAGTGTTATTTTACAGCAGTTGGATTGTTGTCATCAAAACTCATTCTAAATTGCTCCATGTATTCTCAAACAGCTGAACTGTCTTTTATGCAGTTTTGTTGTTTATTTCTTTGCAGTGGACCATCCTAAGACTTCAGCCATGGGCATGTTCACAGGGAAAAAGGGCTGGAATATATGCAGGCTTTTATTTGCTTCTGTCTGTTACTTGTTGCTCGTGACTCAGCTGCTGGTAGGAAAATGCATCATGTTTGGTGGCTGTGTCATTCTGCCCTTGTAAGAGGACACTATTAATTTCACTCACACTGCAAAGGATACTAAGATGGAAATATGATTTTGTATTCAGCCTGAAGTTTGAAAGAAAATATTTCTTTGAATTTGAGTTCACTGCAAATTTCTTGGAGCAAGTCAGAATTTTATCTGACTGCTTGCTTGATAGGCCAAAGAAAATAATCAGCAAACCTAAGAGGTTTTTTTATAGAATGCATTATAAGATAAGGAAGTAGGACACAGATTCCCATCTTCAGTAGCCAAACCACATGGAAATGTGAGAACTCCTGAAACTATGTAAGATGAACTCTTTTGCTCTCAGTCAGGCAACAGAAGACTTATGCACTGAAATTATTTGAAAATAATGAAGATCATTTAAATAAAAGCTGTGAGGCTTCAGAAGCTCAATGTGGAAGACCACAATGTTACCTACTGTTGATAAACTCCAATACCAGACCATCACACACCCTGGGGCATATTGTGAGTTGGAATGGGCTGGAAGCAGAATGATGGGAGAGGTAGAGCAGAGCCCTGGTTTTAAGGCTGCTGTGACTAAGAATGATGGTGGCTGACTTGGTGTTCAGATAGACGCTGAAACCTTATACGGTTCCCAGTTCAAAAGAATCCTTTTGGGGTGTAGTTTGGAAAGGCTGCCCTGTCTGGCTGCTGCCCCAGGGCCTTGTGCCAGCTCTTACACCCAGCAACAGCTCCATGTGCAGGTGGTGTGGCAGTGGTTCGAGTGATGTCCCCACACACGGACCTGTGTCAGTCCATGTGCTTCTGTCGGGGCAGTGACCTGCTGCCCCACTTGGACAGCTGCCATCCTCACCCTTCCCAGACACACACCTCCAAACATCCTCGCTGTCTGTAGCCCTTGCTGCTCCCCTGTGCGTGCCCAGCTGCACTTCCTGCACCACTCCCTGTGCAAGAGCTTCTCTACATCACATCCACCTTATTCTCCTACCTTATCCTGATTCTCCTCTTCTTTGGTCCTGAGCAGGAAATCAATATTCTGGCATCTGTGGGTTCTGAACAGATCACTTGGAAGCATTGATCTGGAAACATTTGCTGGGGAGAAAAGGTTTCTATGCCTGTGATAAAAGCTCTGCCAAACAGAAAACACTGAACAGAAAACACATCAGTGACTCTTACAGAAAGTCTGAAATGTCAGAGGAAAAGGGAAAACCAATACTCAATAAAAGTTGGAAAGTGAATTTTATATCCAGTTTCTAGGGAAATTGAGTCCTTTTTTTTCTTTTTCATGATGAATTGATTTACATCTGAACTTTTCCTTTTAAAATGGTTGTATATTTGAATTTATTTTCATTAATTCATTTCCAAACAAATGTTTCTGTTGGTTGATGTAAACATTTATTGCTGTCTTCAAAGATGTCAAAGTAGTACGATGAACTAACAGAAGTAGGTCCATTATTTCTGCAATTAATAGAGGTGAAATACATATGCAGAGATGTCCTTCAAATACATTTTGAAGTCTTTCTTAAAATACAACTAAAAGATATTGCATAAAACAATACATCCCATTAAAATCTCACCATATACTCTTGCTATGAACCACTTCCCTTCCTAGCACAAAACTTAGATCTCTGGAATTGTCGCCTTTGATTTTGCATGTTTCTTTCAAGCCTTCTGATGTTTTTGAATTCCTGGAGTCAGTTCCCACTCACACGTCTCTGTAAACAACAATTGTTTATATCCTTTTCTAAAGGAAGTGAGAATTGATGGACTTTTGTATCAGCCAGTGTGATTAGAGAGGTGGCAACCTTCTTTTCCAATAACTGTTCACTTTCTGCAATGCTATATAAGTTGGAGTGTCATAATAAACTTGCCTTCTTCCTCTCTCCTCTTTGAGAAGAGCTGTCGGTGTTTGATTTCTCTCGTGTCGTATCTTGACAATTGGTGACCCCGACGTGATGGACAGCTGTGGGTGAGGTCATCTCAGTTTCCTTTCCCTCTTTTCTCCTCCAGGCTGCTGTAGTGTGATAGCAATGGCGACCACACAAAACCTTTTTGCAAGAGGATCACTTGCACTGGAGCTCTGGGCAGCGTTTCTAGACAGAAATCATATCCCTGTCTCCAAGAGTGAGTTTGAACACTTGCTCCTGTGGGCCCGGAGAAATGGGATTTTTCGGGATTTTAAATGTGTTTTTTCTAGAGACACTTGGTCTCTGGTTGGAGATCGCCTTATGGGGGTTCTCTTTGGTGATTATAATAAGGATGTGGAAGATCTTTTGATCCTCTGGCAGGCAGTGAACCTGGCCTTGGGGCTATATTCCTCTGGCTCCTCTCGGAACTCGGTGACTTTGCAGAGATCCCAGGGGGATCTTGGCTCTCTCCGTGAGGCGGGGCCCCCACCTGCCCCCTGTGGGGTCACTCTGATGTGCGGAGCCCCGCGGGCTCCTGACGGCCCCGAGGGATCGGCGCCGCCGGCCCCCCACCGCCCTCCCCTGGCTGCGGCACGGGAGGGGTCCGGCTCTCCGCCGCCGGTCCCGCGGTCAGCGGGAGCAGCACCGGGAGCCGCGGCTTCTGTGGAGGCTGTCGAGCATGCACAGGCGGTGGAAGCCGCCGGAGGGGGGGTGTTGACCCATTTCTTGTCCAGTCCGGTCAGGAATGACGGTTGACCCATCCCGTTCTGCTCCAGGGAGATGATGCATGCGATCGGGTACCCGGTGAAGGGCAGGACCCCCTTGGCAGTGATCCCGGACTCTGCTCCCCCTGCATTGCCCCTTCCAGGCACGGCGGATGGAGGCACATGTGCAGCAGACACGCGGAGTGCGGCAGCGGCTCCTGCGGTCACGTCTGTCTCTGCGTCCTGTCCCTCCCCTGCACCCAAGGAGGGTGGATCCGGGGCGACCCCACTCCACTCCGCACCGAGCACGGGCTCTACTGGGATGGCTGTGGCAGGAGTTGGGAGACCAGATGCAGAGCGTGAAGGGGAGTGGCGCTCAGACACAAGCTTCTCTCCAGACCCAGGAGCCAATGGAAGTCTGTTTGGCAGATTCATGGCCAGCACCCAGGGATCAGCGGACGCAGTTGTAGTAGACTCTGGTGGGATGCACAAGTTCCCCCTTAGTGCTGTTGGTCCCTTGTGGGGAGACATGATTGTGCACAGGGGATTGGCTGAGGCGGATGTTATGGGACAGAATTGTACAACGGTATCCACGGCCAACCTCCCTATCACTATCCCGACAGGAACAAAGATTGCTCAACTTGTGTTTCTTGAGTCCTCTGTTCATAGGGCAGTTGATCAGGCGCAAGGAGAAGGAGACTTTGGATTTCCTGGGCTGCCTCCAGTTCACTGGACCACTGTCCTGACTGAGGGCCATCTACATGGTGCAGGAGAAGCTCTTCCCAAAGCTTACCCGGGAGTTTCATGAACCAGGTGCTGCAGACACATGAGGTGGAGCTGCATCCTGCCACTCTCCTCGAGGAGAAGCACTTTCTGGACACTGGAGCAGATTGCACAATCCTCTCCCTTGCTGCCTGGCCTCTGGAGTGGCCACTCCCTTATAACACATTAGTCAACCTTCGAGAACTGGTGTAGGAGTGATTGGACCAGGGTCATCTACAGCCTTCTGCCACTCCCTAGAACACTCCTGTCCTCTGCATCCAGAATAAGTCTGGGAAATGGAGGTTTTTGCAAGACCTCCGAAAAGTCGGTGCTGTGATGGAAGGCATGGGGGATGTTGTAGGCGTGCATGCCATTGCCTACCATGCTTCCCACAGATTGGCCAATCCTCATCGTGGATTTGAAGGATTGTTTTTTCACAATTCCTTTGCATCCTGATGACAGACCAAAATTCTCCTTTTCAGTACCAGCAATAAACAATGCTGAGCCCGCACAGCAATATCAATGGAGAGTTTTGCCCTAGGGCATGCAGAACAGTCTGGCCATATGCCAATGGTATGTGGCCCGTGCCTTGTCTGGAGTTCACAAACAGTTTCCTGATGCCCATCTGTATCATTATATGGATGACATTTTGGTGGCTGTGTTCACCCACGATGAGCTGCTGAGGATACAGCCTCAGTTGCTTGATGCTTTACATTCTAATGTCATGCAGGTATCTCCAGAAAAGGTTCCACAATAACCTCTGTGGAAGCATTTGGGGTCAAAAATTCTGGAATGGATAATCTGATTCCAGGAGGTGCAATTTGTGTATTTGGTGAAGACGCTGAATGATGCCCACAAATTGGTAGGTGTCATCACTTGGTTACGTCCATACTTGGGACTGACCAACACACAATTGTCTCCTTTGTTTGACTTATTAAAGGGAGACTCTGATTTGAAATCACCTCGTTCGCTGACCACTGAGGCATGTCAGATGCAAGAGGAGGTTCAGCAAGCTGTTTCTGCTTGCCAAGTTTACCGCATTGATCCTGCCGTTGATATCACTGCGTTCATTACCACTCTGGATTCACATCACACTGGTATCATTGGCCAATGGAATGATGAATGGTCTGATCCCATGCACGTCTTGGAATGGGTTTTCCTGCCTCATCAGCCACAGATGACAGCAACTGCAGTGTTTGAGCTGATTGCTCAAATGATAATCAAAAGCTGACAATGGTGTTTGCAATTGATGGGTGCAGATCCTGCAAAGACCATATTCCTGATACAAAGGGAGGATTTTGAATGGAGCCTTGCAGACAATGTGTCCCTGCAAAGCGCTCTGAAAAACTTTTCAGGGCAGATCACTTGTCATCTGCCCAGCTACAAGCTACTACAGGTAGCGAAATTCACAAAAATCTCTTTGCGACCCAAAAATAGCCAGGAACCAGTGCAAGGACCCACTGTCTTCACTGACAGTTTGGGGAAAACAAGAAAGACCATTGTTACCTGGAGGGATGGATCTGAGTGGCAGGTTCTGGAAGGCCATGAGGATGGGTCAGCCCAGTTGGTTGAATTGAGGGCTGCAGTCATGGCATTTGAGAAGTTTTCCCAGGAACCTTGCAATTTGGTCATGGATTCAGCCTATGTGGCTGACATTGCACAGCGGTTGGGTTATTCAGCTTTAAAGGAAGTCAGTAATCCTGCCTTGTTTCATTTACTGAAGACCTTGTGGTGTGCCATTCAGGACTGGGTTCATCCATACTATGTCCTGCATGTGAGAAGTCATACCGACCTGCCAGGGTTTGTAGCAGAAGGTAACGTGAGGGCTGACACACTGGCTAACCCAGTGTGGGTAGCACCTCAGCCTGACATGCTTGTGCAGGCCAAGGCATCACATGGGTTTTTCCATCAGAATGCACATACCTTGCAGAAGCAGTTTCAGCTGACGCCTACTGAGGGTCGTGACATTGTCGAGTCCTGTGATGACTGTCACATGCTGGCTGCACCTTTACTGGTTTGGGTGAACCCCAGAGGCCTTAGGGCCTTGGAACTTTGGCAGTCTGAGTGTTTGGGCTTGGGTTGCTTTCTTATAGAATTTTTTCCCAGAAGTTGCTGAGAAGCTGATTGCTGGGTGCTTGTGGGTACTCATGGGTGCTTGGGAAAGACAAAGGACACAGCTAAATCAGGGACAGGGTAGCACCCAGACTTCACTTTGCTCTTGGCAGTTTTTGCTCTCAGAGGGAACTGCCAGGACTGCTTGGCTCTGGACTGCAGCGAGATCTCACTGGGCCTTTACCTGGAGCTCAGCTCAGAGTGACCCACCACCACCTCTTCTTGTGTCCCCCGGGATTTCAGAACCTGTTGTCTCCCTGCCCTGCAGGTAGCTCCTGCCCCATTGCCCTGCAATGGCTGCTTCTTCACTTTTGCTCGGGGTTTCCCCACACTGTGTTCTACACGCTGTGCTTAGCTGGGACATTTCTACAGCTCCAGCTATGACTGAACCTCGGATACATCTCGTCCCCTGGGACTGCTGCTCGCTCTGGTAGCTTGTGACAGTGCCAAAGGGAGGAAGTCGCCAGAGGAAAACTGTGGCTGGGTTGTTGTTTTTCTTCTCTCTAGTTCTGTTTGTTTTTAACACTATAGTTTTTGTTGTTAATTTATCTTGTTAAATACACTAGTAAAGAACTGTTCTTCCTACCCTCCCATCTTTGCCTGAGATCCCTTTAATTTTAGACTTATAACAAGTCCAAGGGAGGCTTCTGGTTTTTGTTTCCCTAGCAGACACCCATGTCTTCCAAACTGAGATGCTGATGTCACCCAGATTGCCGAGTTCGGCCGGCTCAAGTATGTGCATGTCACGGTGGACACGTTCTCTGCCATGTGGGCCTCTGCTCACACTGGAGAAAAGGCCCGCCATGTCCTTGCCCACTTAAGGCAGGCCTTTGCCGTTCCAGGCAAACCTTCTGCTGTGAAAACCCACAATGGTCCTTCTCAAGCATCACAGCAGGTGCAGCAGTTCCTGCAGTCGTGGGGTGTGTCACACAAGTTTGGTATCCCTCATTCTCCAGCTGGTCAAGCTATTATAGAACGCGCTCATGGTACTCTGAAGCGGGTTCTTCAAAAACAAGAACGGGGAATGCAGGGTGACACCCCGCAGAGTAGGTTGGCAAAGGCATTGTATACCATCGATCATCTTACTGTGCCCCAAAACTCGAATAACCCTGTCATTTTTGAATCATCATCTCTCGTTGCAGGCTTTGGATGAGACACCTCAGCCTCGAGCAAAGGTCCGTGTGTGAAATTTAGTCATCAAACAGTGGGAAGGTCCCTATGACCTTATTGCTTCTGGGCGATGGTACGCGTGTCAGAGTCCATAACACTCCTCTGACTGTCCTGGGTGATTCCAAACCTGGACAGGGGGCTGGGAAACCTTGGCAAGGAGTCAAAAACTCCTGAGCCTTTGATTTTAGCCCCTGGGAGAAACTACCACCACTGTGTGAAGATTTACTAACCACAAGAGTTTTAGTAGGATTAAGTTAGTTAGTCACAGGGTGAAAAATAGATTTATATCGTTTCTAGGCTGATAAGCAGAAAAACACAGAATGGAGTCTCCACGTGGCTTTGGGGTTTCTTCTTCCTTCTTCAGCTTCTCCATTTTCTGCTGAGGCGTGGGCATCTTTGATTGGCTTAAAGTAGAACCTGACTTCCTAACATAAGAGATAAGTATTGGGAATCTTTTGTAAACATGATATATGTAACTTTTAGTATAAAGATGCTAGTCACCTTCAGGGTGGGGGTTATTCCCCGTGAGTTGACCTTCTGAACAGATCTCTGTGGGTCAGAGAAGAAATTGTATAGATAAGAGAAAATAAACAGCCTTGAAAAAGCAGAGGAGATGGCTCTCGGTCTTTTCTCTGATCTCGGTGCCAGACAAAAAGACTTTTGCATTCTTGGGAAGAACAAAAACACATGGAAACCTGTGAACGCGTATGTATCCACACATACTGGAGTACCCTGGGTACCTTCGAGGTGTGTCCATCCTGACCTGCGACTGCAGAGATAGAATCCAACCAACGGACAACATGGAAACTGTGACCAAACTGAAAGTCATCGAGTGGATGGATCATCGAGTGATGACCCAGATGCAGACAACGTGAGTGATCACTGATGATCCCTCCACAAATGGACATTGAACATTGTACATTTTCCCTTTCAACACTGTTCATTTTCTTTTTATTTTTCCTTTTTAAATGGAAAAAGGGTGAGATGTCACCTTGCTCTTGCATGTTTTTCTAAGCCTGCTGACTGTTTTGGATTCTTGGAGTCAGTTTTCCTACACACGTTTCTGTAAACAGTGATTGTTTACATTCCTCTCTAGAAGAACTGAGACATGATGAACTTTCGGTTTTACCAGTCGGGTCAGAGAGGTGGCAACCTTTTCTATCCAATCACTGGACATGTTTGCAATGGTGTATAAGTCAGGGTCTCACAATAAACTTCCTCTTTCTCCACCCTTCTTTGAGAAGAGCTGTCGTACGTGTGTGGTTCATTTCTTGTCAAATAGCGACACCCCTGCTCCAGGATCCCCCATCTCCCAGATCCCCTAGCTCCAGGATCCCCCACTCCCCGATCCCCCTGCTCCAGGATCCCCCTGTTCCAGAATCCCTCTGCTCCAGGATACCCCTGCTCCAGGACCCCCCTGTTCCAGGATCCCCTAGCTCCAGGACCCCTCTGCTCCCCGATCCCCCTGTTCCTGGATCCCCCTGCTCCAGGACCCCTCTGCTCCAGGATCCCCCTGTTCCAGGATCCCTCTTCTCCAGGATTCCCCTGCTCCAGGATCCCCCTGTTCCATGATCCCCCCCATCTCCAGGGTTCCGATATTCTAGGATCCCTCCGTTCCAGGATCCTGATGTTCCAGGATCCCTCTGTTGCAGGATCCCCCAGCTCCAGGATCCCTTATTCCATGATCCCAATATTCCTGGATCCCCCTGTTCCAGGATCCCCTCATCTCCAGGATCCCCCAGTTCCAGGATCCCCTGTTCCAGGATCCCTCTGCTCCAGGATCCTCCATTCCCAGAGTTCCAATGCTCTGGGGCTCCCTCGGGCAGGATGCCTCCAGATGTCAGCTTTCTGGTGAGGCCATTGAATGTCCTGGAACTCATGGAATTCCCAAATTCAGTCTCCATCATGTCCCTGCTGCTGCTCTGGGCCCCGACACAGCCTGGGGACATGGCTGCTCCAGGTGACACCTCCAGGGGACATGGCTGCTCCAGGTGACAACTCCCGGGGGACACGGCTGCTGCCGGTGACACCTCCAGGGGACATGGCTTCTCCAGGTGTCATCTCCAGGGGGACACGGTCACCTCCAGGCAGATACGGCTGCTCCAGGTGACACATCCCAGGAATGGTGACTCTAGGGTGTCCCCATCATGTCACCCCCCTTCTTTCCCCCCCCTATTCCCCTACGTTCGTCCCCCCATCAAGGTCCCTGTGCCACCCCTGCTGTCCCCTGTGTGCCCCCACTGTCCCTGTGTCCCCCCCCAGTGTCCCTGTGCCCCCGCTGGTGCCCTGGTGTCCCACCCCCAG
>JAGMWU010000240.1:30640-43218 GCA_018697195.1 Certhia americana | reverse complement strand
CCCTGTGTCCTTGTCCCCAGTCCCTCTCCAGCTCTCCTGGAGCCCCTTCAGCCCCTGGAATGTTCTGGAAGCTCTCCCTGCAGCCTTCCCTTCTCCAGGAGAACATTCCCAGCTCTCCCAGCCTGGCTCCAGAGCAGAGGGGCTCCTCTGGACTCATTCCAACTGTCCTGTATCAGTTCAGCAGAGACACTGAATTGTCCCAGAATACCTCAGAATTCCCTCCCTATTTATCCTGACACACTCACATGGCTCCCAGTTCCCTCCAGCCAATTCCCTGATCCTACATTAATGATCATTAATGTTCCACCCACTCCTGCACTGAAGAGCTCAATTAGCTCCACACAAAATGCCAAACTTTCAGTTAAAATTAAAATAAATTCCTCCCCTCTCCCATTGATGGTACAACATGACCAAGGCTGGCTGTGAGACAAGGAAACTTCCAACAGTGTTTTCCTGAACAAGGCTGCTCTAATATTTTGACAAACTGCTTTTGCTTGTTTGTTTGTTTTCTAGCACTCCACTACTAAGTGGAAAAGGTCACTCTGTCTTCTGTGTTACTCCTCCATTCTCAGAGAAGGTCAAAAATATTTAATATCTGCATGTTTTGTACCTCAACACTGCTCAGTGTTCAGCCACCTCCTCACACTACACCAGAGTGCCTGGTGTATTAGGGAGCTTTCAAAAATCCAGCTCCAAAAACTGGAGAGCTGCAGAAAACAACTCATTCCCCACAAACCCCAACTTCCAGCCCACCAGGAGCTCCTGTTGTTTTGTACAGACATGGAGAGATAGCCCTGCTGTAAGGAATTTCACAATGCACATTTACAGAACATTACCCCTGTGAACTGCACTCCTGTGATATTGTTCTGCTGTGGTGACTAAATTCCATTCATTGGGATTTGAAGGAATTGCATTGCTTCCCCGAGCCACTTCCTCCAAGTTTTCAGCTTCCCCCAACAGCTTTAAACACTTTTAAAACGGAGTTTTCTGCTCCCTCTCTGCTGCAAATGTAACATCTCCTCTCCAAAAATTATCCTGACTCAGAAAAGCAGGCTCGAGATAATTTAGGCTTTGGGATCAAAGGTTTTCTTACACTCTAAGGTAAAATATTTTAAGCCACTCCAGTGGAACTGAGGTACAAACACCCACCAGATTTTGAACAAAGAAATGCAGCATTTCCTCCCTTTCATGCCAGTCAATGCTCATCTCTTACCTTAAACCAGTGAGAGATTATGGATCTTGAAGTGCTGCTTTTATGCATTGTAAAAGCTCCTCTGGAAGCTTTTCTGACTCCCCCTGACACACAAAAACAATGAAACCTTTCCAAGTGGGTTGTTGTGCTTTTCTTGGCACGCTTTTTCCAGAGATCTTGGTCAGATATTGTCTCCCCAGCACAGAAAGCACTTTCCCTCCTCAGTGCTCACACCTCCACAAGCTCCGAGTTCTATCAACACAGGATTGTTGTTCTGGGCTGTTCAAGAACCAAGCCACTCCAAATTTCACCACACACCAGGACTGAACCCATCCCAAACTCCCACAGAGGATGGGAATATCCAGCCTTGATGCTCTGCTTCACTGAATGAACAATTTTGGGAGGGTTCTTACTCAAAGGTTTTGTCTTTCTGGGGCAAAATCTGCAGAACCCAAAGCTCAACGTTTTTCTGGACCTTATGGATCACAGGAAGGTGACTGCAGATTCCCCATTCCAAACATCCTTAAATTTAATTCTTCCCTTTTATTTTTCACCTCTTTATTCTCACTTCAATTGTGTGACATCCTGTTGTTCAGAAAACCCCTCATGAACCTCTGGCTGGATATTGAAGGGAGCTGCAAGTCTTTGGCATGAGGAAAAGTCATCGAGATTTCTTTAATAATAATAATTCCTCTAGATAGACAAATATTTGGGTAAGGAATCAGTGGAGGGGATTGAAAGCCCACACCTTACATTTATCATGTCCAAATATTTAAATTCATACCATGCACACAGTTGGGATAGTTGTATAAGGAAAACAACTGCATCACTGCACAGTCAAACAATCCTGCAGAGCAACAGCTACAAACCAGCCCAAAACTGAAAAAGTGAGTTAGGGCAGGAGGCAGAGAGCATTTTCCATCACCAGCCCAGAGCTGGAATGACCAACATAAATTCTTCCACCTCCTGCAAATAATGCCAGGCTCATTTCTTTAACCTCCTCTATCACATGCCAGGTGAAGTTCCACATCTGTGCACTATGTATAAAGGTAAACTCCGAATAAATAAATAAAAAATATACTAAACATGTGTTCCGTGTAACACTAAACATACTAAACAGCAAGAATGAGAGAACAGACATGTGACAGATGTGAGTTCTGCTGCTTGAGAGAGCCTCAGATCCCCAGGTGAGAGGCACAGCACTGAACAAAGCCTAAGCAAGGAACAGCTTTAGTCTCTTGCAGTTAAGGGGAAGAATCAAATAAGAATTTGCTGCAAACACGCCAGCAGCAAGTGTCTCAGCTGCCTAAACCCAGCCATAATGACAGCAGAAGACAAGCCATTAGAGCTGTGACACTTTATAAGACAGGCATGACATGGTAACACAGAACAAAAATGTCACTTTGAAAGCTGCTGATAAATCACTTGGTAGGCAAAAGGAATCAACCTTTCCAAACACCATAAGGATGAATCCACGGGATTTTTTTTTTTTTTTTGCTGATATTTAAGCTCTTTGGAGTTTTACAATCTGTTGTAAACGTGGCCACTTACCAAAACAAAACCCAAAGACAAATCCCAGCACCGCTGAGTGTTGAACAGAACAGGAATTCTCCAGCATGGTTCTAAAGGCTGTTCCAAGGTGAAAACGTGCCCACCTGAGGGAGTCTTACCTGCAGGACATCCTGGATCTTCACCCACACATCCACCATGTCGTAGAGCTTGATCTCCCCATCGTACTGGCTGCAGGGGGAGGCCACTGTCTGCTGCAGGTGGCCCAGCACCACCGAGTGCGCGGCGGCCACGGCGTTGAACTTGTCAAAGAGCAGCTCCAACAGCTCCAGCAGCAACCTGGGAACCACAGAAACAGCTCTGCTCAGCTTCTGGAACATTCCACAGGCACACAGCAGGGCAGGGGGACAGGGCACTGTGTTTTCATGTCCTGTTTTGGGACACGCTGAGGTCGCCTGGCTTCAAACCCTCTCTGTGGGTTCAGGGGACTCCCTTCAGCTCAGGTTTGGTATCTGAACATTCCTGAGGATTTTTCTCCTCGTTCCTTTCCCTATATCAGCATTGCCCACTTTAAAAGTGTCCTCTTTAGAGCTACAGGGAAGATAAAACCATTAATAACTCCACAGTAATTAAACTGGACTCACATAATACTAGAGCCTATTGTGAGACCCCAGGTAGGGATGCAGGCAGGGAGAGAAACAACCTGCTCTTCCCCCAGAAAAAAAAGGATGAGTCTCAGGGCAATAAAAACTGACTTGCCCACACAAACAGAATAAAAGGAATTCTTTTTGAGCTACTGAATTAATATGGCAGGTTTCAAATGACAGGAAATATCAGAATGTTAAAATATTACCCCTCACCACTTGCCATGATTTTACTCCTATATTTGTTATAGCTATAACATCATCTAAACCTACTGCACTGTACCTGCGCCTGTGACTCCTTACTGCCCAATTATCCTAATTAAAGCACCTCTGCAAAGTCCTGAACAGTTTGTGACGAGGCAGTGCCATCACACTTTTTACTGTTCGAGAGCAGAAAACTCCCGATGGAGTTCACCGCCGTTTAATGAGCAACTCGAGTCCCCACGTAACCCCACCAAAACGTGAAGATAACACTTCCCAAATCCATATGTTAGGCACTCGTAGCTCTGACAGACAGGCTCCATCACATTTCCTGCAGCAGCTTTGGAGCCACCACATGCTCCAAGTCTGCCCAGCAGAAGCTGCGATCCCCAGGGCAGGACGCGGCATCGGCGTCGGAGCTGGAGCTGCTGCCACTCCTTCTCCAGCACCCTTCAGTGTCCACAGGAAAAGGGAATGGATTTGGGACCCTCAAGATTGTCCCTTGGCACCTGCCCAGGCTGCTCCAACCCAATGTCCATCCTAGGCCTTGACATGCAGGATTGCAGGGGCAGCCCAGCTGCTCGGCCAATTCACATTCCAGCCAGGAATTCCCTGCCACATCCCCATCCATTGCTGCCCTGTGGCACTGCTAGCCATGTCCCGTGTCCTGTCCCTGTGTCCCTTGCCCCGAGTCCCTCTCCAGCTCTCCTGGAGCCCCTTCAGCAGTCCCTGCAATGTGCTTGAATGCTCTCCCTGGCAGCTTTCCAGTCCCAGGACACATTCCCCAGGCTTCTCCCCCTGTACGATTTTGCGTCCAGCTCCCTCAACAAATTCATTCGCACCCAGGGGCTCCCTTTGAATCTCACAACCAGGAAGGCTCTCTCTCTTCTTTTCCTCTCTTTTATCTCCCCATTTCCCTGAAACAATCACTGGATGGATTCCCAGTGTCCCCAATCCAGAATCCTGAATGGTTTGGGTGCGTGAATGGACTGTGACTCAGTCCAGGACACTCCACCATCCCATGCTGTCCAATCCTTCCCCGTGGACATTGCAGGATGCCGGGCACCCCCAGCATGCTCTGCATTCCATTCCAGCATGGAACTTCCTGGCCACATCCCATCCATTGCTGCCCTCTGTCACTGGGAAGCCATTCCCGTGTCCTGGTCCCTTGTCCATTGTTCCCCATCCTTCTTCCCTCTCCTGGATGCCCCTCATTCGCCTTTGCCCAGAGGTCTCTTGAGCTCTTCCCTGTTGCCTTCTCCTTCTCCAGCTGGCACCACCCAGCTCTCCCAGCCTGGCTCAACCCTCTCACTTAATTCATTACCTTCTCAACTCAAAACAAGCCAAGTCTGGAACCAAGACCCCTATCCAAACAAAACCCAATACATTGTGTATGTTTCCCTATTCTTTCGATCTGTTGGCAGTGGATAGCAGAGCACATTAATCCTCTCTATACGCAACCGCCTTAGAAATTGTGCCCAAATGCCAGCCCAGCTTCCACCAACCTCCCTGACAAACATGAGTCTCATTATCCCTACATCTGCCCCCAGAAAGGGTTAAACCTGAATCTACCATTGTGGATAGGTGACAATTCACTTATTCTCCACTATCTTCTAGCCTGACCTCTGCATTATCAACTTGTTTAGGGACCACCTGTGTAGATAAATTTGGCCCTGATTGAACATTTGGAATTGTTGTCAAAAGACAAGTGTTTGTCTTTTTATATTGAGTGCGGAAGGGGGTATTTGGTTGGAGGAGAAGTATCTTTGAGGGTTTCATTCTAATTCCTTGTTCTTCGTTTGATTCTTGTTTTTTTCCTTTTAGTGCTAGTCAATAAAGTTTTATTACTTTCAGTTTAAGCCTACTTTCTCTTGATTATGAAATTTTTCAAATGGCGAAACTAAACTACTAAAGAATTTTCACTGCTCAGGATCCTTCTGTTTGAAATTCCAGTTTTGTTTTCCTCCTCCCATGTGTTCATCCAGACTTGAATGGACGAAAAACCCCCCAATCACACTCATGTCAGAGCTTGCCACCCCGTACATTTCCATTCTCACACTGTATTTCCCCATCCCCCTTTTTTCAACTTAGCCAGCAACCTCTTATCTTTTTTCCTTTTCCCTGAAAGTCCTATCAATCTGTGGGTTCATTTTTTGAAAGAAGGTACCTGAAAAGAGAGACAGAAAAACCTCTTTTTTGAACCCATACATCGAGACAAAAGCCATCAATAGTCCTGCCTGATGGGCGTGGAGCAGGGATTGTGCCCTGAGCTGAAACGGTAACAATGCAGTGGCACAGGTGCCTGTCAGGCAATTTGCACAAGCCACCTCACATACCCCTGCACCCAGAAGAGGGGAAAATGTGCCGGGACAGTGACACACACCCAGTAAGGACTTTCCATCCATGGTCCCAGCAATAATGGGAGTGTAAGTGATGCCCATGACATGCTGCCACTGAGCGAGGACATTAATGACAAATTCAGGCATTTCAAGTCTGTGCCTGGGTCAGAGAGTTGGCCTGGAAATCATTCTTGTTGTTTCAAAGCCTGAGATGAGGCCAAAAGTCAAATAAATAGGACGGTGTAGGAACAGCACATTGAATCCAAGCAAGAGGATTTAGGTCCTCATGTCAATTTCTCATCTCTTCCTGGACATGATTTTTTAATGTTTCCTTACCAAAATGTCCCATTCAAATCTGGTCCTCAAGTAGCATCCGATCCTGCATTGTTTCCTAAAGTGCAAACTCTTCCAAATTCAGAAGAGCCCCATTTATGGCAGCAGCAGCACCCCAATAAGCAACTCAACATCAGCCTCTTCTGTGACACTTTGTCCTCCCTACATCCCCATACAAGATTTCTAAACTGCACAGTGAAGACACTAATGAAGGACAAGGAAATGGCAATTCCCTATAAGTTAAGCCTTTCTCCAGAAACTTCTTCAGCCAGAGATCTAAAATGTTCGGAGAATTTCCTTCCCCCAGAAATTAAAATGTCCCCTAAAGCTGATCTCACTGAACATGTGGCGAGATATGCAAGATTTCAAAGTATCTTCCTCCAGGACAGGAGCTACTTTGGAACCTGCTCCTGTCCGTTTCTGAAGCTCTGAGGAATCGTGCGAGCGGCACCCAAGAGGTCATCCGAAACCAAAAAAAAGACATGAGTTTAAAATTTGAGAGTTAATTAAACTTTTTAATACACAAATGTAAAGCTTGCTGGGCCATCGAACTTCGTGGAAAGCTTATTCAGGAATAAGTAAAAGAAAGTTAAATTTAAAAAGTAGGAGAATACATCACAGTGGCTGTTATCAGATCTTCGTTTGTCTGGCCAGGTTCTACAACATTTCTCTCTTGTACAAAGATTCCTCTAAATAATTGGCTGCATGGGTCTCAAAAGGAACTTACACCCAAAATTTCTCCAAGCATTGTCAGCCTCATCCTCAGCTCACAGGATGGTTGGGTGGAAAGGACTCAAAGGATCATTGACAGCCTAATGAGAGTTCAGACTTTGTGGGCACTGCATTTGTGCTCAAATGTTGTGTTTCTACAGAGCTCTGTGAAGCAGCAGAGCCTTGTTGTTCAAATTTATTTTTCTTCCCTCTGGCAGTAGTAAAGGCTCTGAGCTTTTGATTAAAAACTGACGCTAATTTTAGGGTTGGAACCCCTGCCATACTGTAATTTATTCTTTTCATAAAGAATTCACCTGCTTGCTGTAAAACTTCACGTGTGTATTTAGGTTTAGAACCAGTTCACATTCGCTGTATCAACAGGATTGCAGACAATTGTCCATGGCTTGGAATAGATCATCTAAGGCTCCCACTCTCCAAGAGTATGCCAAGACAAACCCAAAACCTTTCCTTGGCCTCACTCACACTCGGGCAGATAATGGCATTGATATAGATCTATCCAATTTCAATTCCAACAGACAACCATGACCACACAAACCTCGTCCAGGAACTGGTTCATAAAACAGTGTCAAGAACCTTTTACGCTCCTGCATCAAACCTAAAAGTTTGCCTTCTGACCCCTCTAAAAAAAAGCTTATTTCACTGGTTTATCAGCACTGTAACTCTCCCAATCTTCAAACACGAATGGTTTCCACAGCAGTGCTAATGAAAGGAATTAAAAAGGAGTTTTATCGAGGCTGAATGTTTTCCTTGTGAGTGCTTTTTCCACTACAAATAATTTGCACATAATGAAGATACACACTTTACTTTCTGCTGTAATTCCTCTGAACAATGATCAACGGCAATGTGATGATGAGTTTTCAGCATGGAAGATATCCTGCTGGAATTCCCTTTTTTTTGCCAAAGGCCATTTCAGTGAATGGCTGAGGATCAGCACAAACACAGTGGCCCACCCGACCCCCCCCCCACAAAAAAAAAAAACAACCCCCCCCCCCCCCCCCAACACCCCCCCCCCCACCCCCCCCCGGGGGGCCGTTGCTTCACCTTGCTATTAAACGATGGGGCTGCAAAACAATTAAGACGTGGCCATACATTTGTGGTAAAATTAGTCCTACAGATTTCAAAGCTTGCACCTGCATCAGCTAATTGGACTCTGCTACAACTGAAAAATCACCGAGCTGAATTTCTCATTTCAATATAGATTACAATTAGACTTTTTTTTTTTTTTTTTTTTTTTTTTTTTTTTTGTTTAAAAAATGCAGCAATCAAGGGCTGGGAGTTGAAATATCCTTACCTGGCTGAATTTTCCTGGGAAATTTCTCCCTCTCTGGTAGCCATGTCAGCCACCTGAGTGTGGAGCGCTTTCAAATCTGCTTGAGGCTCCTGTTCCAAGCGATCCTGGAATGGCTTTCACTGTTTCTGGAGTTTCTTCAGCCTTGGCCAGCCCCGTGATGAGGCTTCCCATAAGACAGTGCCTGTTCTCCTCTGGATCCACTCTGTGTCCTCTATTGATTTCCAGAAGCTTAGTCTCGCAACTGGAGAGATTTTTAAACCCGATTTATCAACTGAACCCACATCAGCATCCCTGAAGAGCCAGCAGGGGAGCCCTCTGGCTTCACAGACTGCCAGCAAGGATGAACAAAAAACCCGAACCTTGGATTTTGGGGGAAGCAGTGGATGTTTCTGTTTGCCTGGGGGCTTTCCCTAACATAAATACGCAGTCCTGCACTTGGATTGATTTTAGGACATTCATGGGGTAACTCCGTGTTAGAATAGATGAAGTCTGGTAACAATTCAGATAGTGTAATGAGAAGGTTCATATCCCACAAATCCCTGAACGTGTTCAAGGAGCTAAAGCCCCCTCAGTTTTCTTCCCCAGCTGTTTTTTCCTTGCTCTTTTCTTCACAAGAGAAGAATTTTTCATTACAAACACTACAACTTAAGAGACTGCTGATGAATTCAGCAAAGTTTCGCTGCTGAGTGACTGCTTGTTGTTTAATCTTTTTCTCTTTATTACGTCTGTCAAGGTTTTGATGGTTCTCAAATCTTCCGCAAGGCCTCTAGAAAGGTAAAGTGAGAAGAATTACTAGAGATATTGCAGACAATGTGCCTGAAGTAACAGGGATTGCCCAGGAAAATCCTGTTTGCTAAGCGACAGGGATTGTGAAAGCAAGAGAGACTCTGCTTGTTTTAAGGAGGTTTCATTAAGGCAACATGTCTTAATTTTACGATACACCCAGCAACAACAAAACCGTGCTCTGTTAAAGCTGGGGTGAAACATTTAATAAATAATTTAAACACTTATGTGAAGTAAGTGTCTTCAAGGCAAACTGAAGTTAAAAGCATCTTGGAGATTCTACAGCCACTCTGGTCCATCCACCACGCCAGATCATGGATCAAACTAAACCCAAAGGCTGTTTTCATCTGACTGGGGCTGAGCTCTGAAAAGGCTGCGGGTGACAGATACCCATGGTTTCAGTCCTTGACAGATTTTTTTTTTTAACTCGAACCGTTTCCAAGAAGCTAAGCAATGTCAAAAGATCCAGCCAAAGGCTGGAAGGAACATGGCAGGAGTGAGAATGGCACAGGGAAGCTGCCTGACGCTGGCCTGACCAGAGGAGCAGCCCAGTGCGAATGAGAGCAAGATCAATAAAACAACAAGGGTGGGTGGCCAATTTATAAATACTCACAATAACGGGGTTAATTGTCCCCTCAGGGTCATTTGCACCAACCTCAGGCTCATCAGTCCAGGAGGCCTGCTTGTTTTTTCCTGCAGTGTGATCCCAAACTCTGCTCTGCACCTCTGGCTCAAACCAAGCTCATGCACATGGGCTCACACTTGACCCAGATTACCAGGTGAGAGTGAGGTGAGAATGGATTCCTGCTCGGCGCAGACTGGTAAGAGCTTGGGAATGTTCAATCTGGAGAGGAGAGGCTCCAGTGAGAGCCAACCCCTAAAGGTCCTGAGGGGATCACAGGAGAGCTGCAGAGGGCTGGGTCAATGACACGTGACAGGACACAGGGAATGGCTTCCCAGTGCCAGAAGGGCGCAATTGATGGGATTTGGCAAGCTGGAATTCCTGGCTGGATGGAATTGCCAGAAGCAGCTGGAGCTGCCGCCTTCTCCCTGCATGTCCAAGGCCAGGTTGTAGTCAGCCTGGTGGTGGGAGGTGTCCCTGCCATGGCAGGGGGGTTGGACTGGATTACCTTTAAAAAGAACCCTTCCCACTCCAACTATTCCAATCGCTGACTTACATCAGTAAGATCAAAGAGGCTTTTTTTCTCTCTCACAACACAGCTTCTTTCATTAAAATGGACAAGTTACAGGACACGCAACTAGAAACACACAGAATGCATTAATTAAAAGAAACCATCAAAAACGCAAGGATAATAGTAGGGCAGTTCAAAACCAATTGGAATTTAACAACTGATGCCGAACTATTCTGTCAAAGCGCTGCCTCCATCCGACCTTCCACCCCCACAAGCTCCAAAGGACTTTGTGGCTGCAGGCCGGCTCTTCCCACTCTGTTATTGTTACTTGTTATTCTCCAAAACCCACACAGCAAACTCAAACAACAGACACAGAATGACTCTTTGAACTAGCTGTGAAAAACACTGGAAGGCAATAGACAGGTTGAAGCCTATCATTTTTTTAAAAAAAAACCTAATACCTTGTTGCTACTGAGTCAATGCAGATACTTTCCCAGCCTCAGCAAGCCTCTTAAGGACAGTCCCATATGAGGCTGCACACCCTTCTGTAAGCACTTGTAATTATTCTTTCTCACACAATTAAGTGAGAGAGGCGGAAAATGAGCTGGTAGCCAAATGTGAGGACAGCCTTTAAAGAGTAAAAGCAGCCATCTTGCTAAGAACTCTGCCCGCAACGAGACAAACACTCTTCCATTTTCCAAAGAGCAAACCATGTTCCACAGCATCCTCAAATAAAGCCCCAGGGCATTGATTTACAATCTCCTACAAAACAAGAGCAAAGTGAGCATTCGATATCGGGAGCTGCACACTTGTCGGAGGCTCTGTCAATCTGGGCTGTTTGAATCCAAGAGTGGGAACCTGTTTTCAGTGTGTTCCCTGCACATTGTCCCTATAAAACAGAGCCCTGGGTAGCTTTGGGGGCCCATTTATCTGTGAGTATCTGCAAGATCCCAAAAAACCCCCCCCCTTGGGGGGGGGTAACTGAGATGTCTTTGTTCTCATGTCTTTTGCACTTCAGAACTTCCTCTGTCCTGCCATTTAATGGCAACAAAGGGGCTGTTTGACCACAAGCTTTGGCCCAGGACAATCTCCTCCGTCCTCCTTCCTCTTCCAGAAAGGTATCAAAGAATCCACATTTATTGATGAATTCTACCTGGGGGGAAAAATTGCAGCCCCATGTTCTGCTTCCCTGTGTGTGGGTGAGGCAACTGTCCCTAGAGATCAGCTCTGAGAATGGAGAGCTCTGCTGTATTCACTCCTAAATGGGAATATGAATACTTGGCTATTCTTGGATCCAGAAGTTACGCCTATCTTTGATTCTTGAAAGGAAGTGGTTGGGAGAGCAGATCGGGCTATCTTGGGCCTGTCCACGAGCCTGGCTGGACTACACTGGGAGCCTTCCTGAGGGCAAGGAGTTTCAGGAAAGTGTAACAGCCTTCAAGACGTGAAATCTCTACAGGCACGGAGCAGTCTGTCCCATGAGCCAAAGGATGATCAGCAGGAAAAAGAAAATATTAAGGATGGAGCTTAGACTGGAATTCAGGTAAAAAGGAAGGTCCTTGGACTTTGGGAGAAGCAAAAGCACCAGGAGACACAGAGATGTTGTGAGGTTGTGAAGGAAGACATTAAAAATATTTTCTATAAATACACCACAAGTAAAGGTGGGCAAGGAGAATCTCCTCCTTGCTGGATGTGGTGGAAATAGTTGACAAAGGAAGGAACTGAGGCAATCGACATTCCTTCTCTGCCTCAGTTTTTAAACAGCAAAAGCCCTGCCTAGGGGCAGCCAGGGGAAGGCAGGGATGGTATGCAGAAGCAAAGCCCCAATCCAGGTACATATCAGGTCCAAACCTCCTGGACACTCCAGCTCCCTGGGGCAGATGGATCCACCCAAGGGCTCTGCAGAGGCTTTTCAAGCCTCCACGCGATTACTGCCACCCAAAACGTATCACTGCTGAGGGGCCCTGGGCCCCTCAGCAGGCACGCTGAAGGGTGTAACCGCTTTCTCCAGGACAATGTTCTGGGAAAACAAGGCTTGGCCAAAGTCCAGGTATCCTGACAAATCCCCAGCCCCCTTCCCTCATCCTCCAAGGGGGTCACTTTTGCCACAGAAGATAAGGTTGACCAAGCGAGACCTGCCTTCCTGAACTCACTCTGACCTGGCTGATCCTCCTGTCCTAACAAAGTCTGCAAAGCCCTTGTGACAGAGACATTTAAATAACTCTTTAGCAAAAGCCTCTAAACAACAGTTTGAAGATATGCTTCTCGTCACTTCTCCAATAAACTGCTTAGCCATTTTTCAGAAGCTTTTTCATCACCAAACCATTTTTTCATCGGAAACTCTCACCTTGTGTTCAAGCAGGCAAAAGTTGAGCTGAAAAAGCGGCACGGCCGCGCGCAGCGAGACTGGACTGTATCCAA
>JAGMWU010000238.1:12286-28018 GCA_018697195.1 Certhia americana | reverse complement strand
CAGGATGGGCTCCAGCTCCTCCTGCTCATCCCGAGGGTTCCAGGATGAGCTCCTGCTCATCCCGAGGGTTCCAGGATGAGCTCCTGCTCATCCCGAGGGTGCCCCAGGCTCCAGGATGGGCTCCTGCTCATTCCAAGGGTTCCAGGATGGGCTGGCAGCTCCTCCTGCTCATCCCTCTGAGCTCCAGGATGGGCTCCAGCTCCTCCTGCTCAACCCGAGGGTTCCAGGATGAGCTCCTGCTCATCCCGAGGATTCCCTGAGCTCCAGGATGGGCTGGCAGCTCCTCCTGCTCATCCCACCTCTCCTCCCGGCTCCCCTCCCGGTCAGTCTTTGCTCCCTTCAGCTCCGAAGCCGGGAAGGTTCCGGTAAAACCTGGAGCCGAGCGTTCCTGCTCGGCATTCCGGGCTCCGGCTGCTCCTGCCCCGGCTCCCTCCAATCCCGGAGGAGGAGGAGCAGCCCCAGGCTCCTCCCGGGGGCGGCTGCTCTGCCTGCGGGGCTGGGATGAGCCCCCCCAGACTGGGGTGAGCCCCCCAGATTGGGATGAGCCCCCCTGGAGCTGGGATGAGCCCCTGGACCAGGACGGGCTCCCCAGACTGGGATGAGCCCCCCCAGATTGGGATGAGCCCCCCCAGATTGGGATGAGCCCCCATGACTGGGATGCCCCCCCCAGACTGGGATGAGCCCCCCAGACTGGGATGAGCCCCCCAGACTGGGATGAGCCCCTCCAGATTGGGATGAGCCCCCCAGATTGGGATAAACCCCCCAGACTGGGATAAACCCCCCAGACTGGGATGCTCCCCCCAGATTGGGATGCTCCCCCTGCAGCTCCCCCTCCCTCTGAGCCTGGGGTGCCCTTTCCTGCCTTTTCCTCCCACCCAGAATTTTCCTCCTGCTGCTGCCGCCACTCTGGGCCCGTGCTGGGTGTTTGTCCCCTGGGTGATGTGACCCCCCCAGAGCCGCCCTGCACCTCATTCCCAGCTTTTTTGGGACCACTTTAGGATGGTGTCGTGGACCAAAACGTCAAAGCACATCCCTGTCCCCTTCTCCGGGCTCCGGGGGTCCCGGGCGGGCTGGGGTCGGTAAAACTGGAACTGAGCAGGGAGGGAGGAGCGGGAATTCCTGCGGGATCCCGGGAACAGGACCTGGGGACAGCAGGGGTGTCCCCGAGCCGGCTGCAGTGCGGGGGCGGGGGAAAGCGCCGCCTTTGCTATTCCCAAAGGAAAAATGGGAATAAGGGACCAAAGCGGCCGAGTGAGACATTCCTTGGGCCTGCTGGGGACACGTCCTTGGGGACACCTCCTGGGATCGGGGACAGCGGGATCGGGGCACAGACCTGCCGGGAAAAGGGAATTCTGGCTGCACTGGGATGGGGGGACAGGGACAGGGATTCCAGGTGACACCGGAGCAGGAGGGGCTGTCCAGGATGGGAATTCCCTCTGCAGGGGGACAGGGACGGGGATTCCAGGTGACACTGGAGCAGGAGGGGCTGTCCAGGATGGGAATCCCGGCTGCAGGGGGACAGGGACAGGAATCCCGGCTGCAGGGAGACAGGGACAAGGATTCCAGGTGACACCGGAGCAGGAGGGGCTGTCCGGGGTGGCAATCCCGGCTGGTGCTAAAACAGGGAGCACAAGGGCAGGGGGGATTTATCCCTGCTAAATCCTCTTCTTAATCACGTTCTTGTCTGGGAATTGGGGGGTGGGGGGGAGCATCAATGTGAATAAACCCTTTTTTAATGGACCAAATAACACAGGAAATTCCCTTTTGGGATACAGACCTTTTTTTAATCCTCCCTCAAAACCGTTGTCCTTAAATTTTCCCCTCCCCTGCCTCTTTCACCCTCCCCCCCCCCATGGGAAACAAACCTCTTACTGCTTGATTTCTGCCTTTTCTCTCAACTTTATGCACTTTTTTGCCTTTTTTTTTTCATAGCTGAAAAGCACCTAAACCTGTATTTAAAATAAATAAATAAATAAAAGAGTAAAAAAAACACACAAAAAACCAAAAAACAAAGAAGAGCAATTAAAAAGCTGAATGATTGCTTCTCATCACGTGTTAAATACACCTCACCCATCCCAGCTTCCCAATGCTGAGCTTAGAACGTGTTTTCCTCGGGATCCGTCGCTTGATTGGGGTTTTTTGTCCTTGTGTTCTCCTTCCTGGGTTGAGCGCCCACCAGTTTAAAACAAACCAAACCAAAACAAAAAGTTATTTGGCCTTTTTATCGAAAAAAGAAAACCCACGGAACGGAAAACAACCCGACCAATTCTCATCCCGGTTTACTCGGATTCAAAATAAAAGTTTAATTTTTACCTGCTGCTTGTGCTGGCTTTGATTGCAGCCGCTTTTCCTGCTTGTTAGGGGCGAGGGGAGGCTTCCAGAGTTGGGGTTTTCATCTCCCCGAGCCTGGGGCACCCCGGCAGCCCTGCGGATCCACCTGGGATGGATGCAGCTCCTTGGCTCATCCCCCGCTTTTGGAAAGCTCAGGGATGTGTTTTGGAGCCCTGGGAATTCAGCCGCTCGTTGCAGGTGAGATTTCCAGCGGGGTTTTGAAAAGAATCTCGAGGGTTAGGGTGTAGGAAGGGCGTCGTTTATCCAAAATTCCGGTCAAAAAACCCGAGGGAAATAAAGCAGCAGTGACAGGGAGGGCAAAGGGCGGTGCTGGGGCACCCCAGGAGCAGCGAGTGAAGCGATTTTTGGGTGGTCCAGCTATGGTTTTGCCTCTTTTCCTCCTTTTCTCTCCCCAAAGGACGGGCCCGTCCCCGTGGGCACCCCCTGAAGTGGGGAGCGCTTTGGGAAGGAAGGAGCAGGAGCAGCACAATCCCCCCTCGGCGGGGAGAGACCCCGGCCACCAGGGCTGTGCAGAGCCCGGCTGCCCGCCGCCGTTTGTCCCTTTTGTCCCTTTGATCTCCGCTGGGAAGCGGCTCCATCAGCTCCGGCATCATCTCAGCATCCTGAGCGGGGCGAGCTCGGGCGGGGACGGGAGGACGCAGCGGCGGCTCTGCCCAGCAGCGCTGTCCGGAACCCCCCCGGAACCCCCCGAAACCTCCCCAGAGACCCCACGGAGCCCCTCCGGAGCCCCACAGCCACTTCCCGGAGACCCCCGAAGCCTCCCCAGAGACCCCGCGGAGCCCCTCCGGAGCTCCGCAGCCCTGCCCGGAGGTCACCCGGAGCCCGCCCGGATTCTCTGCCCGAGCCCCGGAGTCCTGCCGGAGCCCCCCCGGAGCCCCACAGCCCCTATCCGGAACCCCCCCGAGCCCCGGAGCCCCTCCGGAACCCCCCGAGCCCCGGAGCCCCTGCTCACAGCCCTGCCCGGAGCTCCCCCCGCAGCCCCGGAGCTCCACAGCCCTGCCCGGAGCTCCCCCGGGGCTCCGCCAGGACTCCCGGCCCCTGCTAGGAACTCCCCCGGAGCCCCCCCCGGAACCCCACAACCCCGCAGTCCCTGCTCCGCCGCCGCCTCCCTCCCTCTCTCGCCATGCTGGACATTTTCATCCTGATGTTTTTCGCCATCATCGGCCTGGTGGTCCTGTCCTACATCATTTACATGCTCTGAAGAGCCGCCGCCGAGGATGCGGCTCCGCAGCGGCCTCGCCAGCCAAGAGGCGGCCAGGTGAGCTCCTCGCCTCACCAGGTGTGAGCTTCAGGGGAGGGATGTGCCGGGAGGGGGGAGGCCAGGGGGCATTTTGGGGTCGGTGCTGTTGGCTTTGGCCGCCTGGGCTGCAAGGGGGGAGCGGGGGTGATTTTACAGAGCAGGCCGCTCGGGCCCGGCCGCTGCGCACTCCCTGCCGGATTTTCCAGGGTTGGAAAAGCCGCTCTCGGTTGGCTTTTGTTCCCGAGACGGGGAAAAAACGGAACAGCTGCGGGGAGAAGCCGGATGGGATCCCGGCTGCGTCATCCTAAGGAGCCAAAGGAGGCTCCCGGGGCTGGGGGCGGCTGCGGCCCGCTCGGAGCTACTCCATCCCCGCGATTCCCTCTCGGAGCTGCTCCATCCCCGCGATTCCCCCTCGGAGCTGCTCCATCGCTGCTTCTCCCGCTCGGAGTTGCTCCATCCCCGCGATTCCCCCTCGGAGCTGCTCCATCTTCTCTTCTCCCGCTCGGAGATGCTCCATCCCCGCTTCTCCCTCTCGGAGCTGCTCCATCCCCGCTTCTCCCGCACGGAGCTGCTCCATCCCCGTTCCTCCCGCTCGGAGCAGCTCCATCTCCTCTTCTCCCTCTCAGAGCTGCTCCGTCCCCGGGGCTCCCGCAGCTCCGGGCCCGGCTCACACCGGCCTCTCTTTCTCCTTCTCTCCCGCAGCCTCCGCCCGGTGCGTGTTCCTCGGAGCTTTCTGGAACGGCATTAACCTCTGCGAGCCCAGTGCGGAGCACGGAGCGGTCACGGAGCCGGCGGGGCCAGGGCTGGGAATGGGGGGACACGGGAGGGGGCTCCAGGGGGGCTGTCCCCCTGCCAGAACCTGGCTAATCTCCCTGCCAGAACCTGGTTATTCCTGCTGCCAGAACCTGGCTAATCCCACAACCAGAACCTGGCTAATCCTACAACCAGAACCTGGCTAATCCCACAACCAGAACCTGGCTAATCTCCCTGCCAGAACCTGGCTAATCCCACTGCCAGAACCTGGTTATTCCTGCTGCCAGAACCTGGCTAATCCCACAACCAGAACCTGGCTCATCCCACTGCCAGAACCTGGCTAATCCCGCTGCCAGAACCTGGCTCATCCCACAACCAGAACCTGGCTCATCCTGCTGCCAGAACCTGGATAATCCCACAACCAGAACCTGGCTAATCTCCCTACCAGAACCTGGCTAATCCCTCTGCCAGAACCTGGCTAATCCTGGTGCCAGAACCTGGTTAATCCTGCTGCCAGAACCTGGCTCTTCCCACTGCCAGGCCCCGTGTCCTTCTCGCTGCCGGGGCCTGGGATGCTCCCGGTGACGCACGCAGTGTCCCCGGGGGGATGTGAAGGCTGCTGTCCCCCCCTTTGTGCCGTGTCCCCTCGGTATGAGCACATCCGAGGCCGCTCATCTGAGCCTAATTTTAGGAAATGGTTTCTATTTTTGATGAGCGACGTTCAGGGAACGGAATAAAGAGGAATGACACGGGAGAGGGAAGATGGCTGCTGGTGTCACTGCATGGGTGGGGATGGGGACACGCGGCTCCAGGGACAAACTCCGTGAGTGCAGAGGGACCCCGGGAATGCTGAGAGGTCACAGTTCCAGGCTGAGGCACTTCTGTGTCCCCCAGCACGAGCAGCAGTCCCTGGGGAGGGGTCCCCACCAGCCTGTCCCCTTTGGGGGGTCCCTGAGCACCACACCCCTCCCTCAAGTCCCTCTCTGGTGTCTGGGGAAGCTCCAGGAGGCCTTGGATAGGAAAAGGAATGCTTTTAACAGGATGGAAATTTCTGTGGGATGGAAAGAACATTTCATAGCTTCATTTTCCCCCCTCTTGGGGAGGTGTTTGGGGCATCAGGAGGATTTTTCCTGTCCTTTTTTGAAGCCCTGCATCAATCCCTGCCCTCCCACTGCCACTCATGGGCAACGACTGAGAGTTTCACCCTCCTAGAAAGGCAAAATCCTCACATTCCTGGAGACTCCCAGAGGATTATATTTTTTTAAGTAATAAACACCTGAAATATCCATAACGGGGAAAACTTTGTGCCCCTTCAGTGATCCATGGGAGCAGAGAGGGAGAGAGAATGGGATCCAGGGAGAGCAGGGAGCCGGGAAATGCTGGAAAGGGCTGGTGTGACTTTCAGGAGAGGGTGTTCACAGGGAAAAAATGAGGAATTTCAGAGCCTGGGAATGCTGGCTGTGGTCAGTGCTGCCAGCTAAATGCTTGACGCTGTAATTTCCTGTCAGTAAAATTCCCGAGGGAAACTCCGAGCTGGGGATTTCACCCCGGGAGCGTTCCTGGAGCCACCCGGGGTGATCCCTCCTGCTGAACCCCCGAGGTGAGGAAACGCTTCTCCCTCGCTCCGGCACCAAATATAACCGGGAATCAGGAGCTTGAAATATTCCGGGAGGAATTTCTGCAGGCACAAAGTCACGATCTCAACAAGCTCCCCTCCTTTAAGCTTCCCCTCCTGTGTGCGGAGCCGCCATCTGCGGCGGCGAGGGGAGAGAGTGAGTGAGGAGGAATGCGCGGAATGGAAAAACTCAGCTGAGTGTGAAAGAAGGAACGATCCTTTCTTTCCTCGCACTCCCAGGCCTCACAGAGCTGCACAGCAAACCCTTCCTGCGGGTCCCAGCTCCTTGCTGGAAGGTGGGGAGGGCTGGGAAAAGGGGAGCAGGGCAGGAGAGGGGTTTGCAGCCAGGGACAGAGCTCCCCACACCTCGGGCTGCAGCTGCACCCAGCCCTGCTGCTCTGACCTGGGGGGATTTGCTCCTGACACTGGGGTTTATCCACTCTCTGCTGCAGCGGATAAAATCTCGCAGCAAAAGGAAAATCAGCCTTTTCTCGAGTGCCCCCATCCCAGTTGGTCTGGGGTTGCACCCTCTCGGTGTTTGAGCTGATCCAGGGGCAACTGGAAAAGGCTGGAGTCATTTCCCAGTTCACCGCAAAGTGGGCAGGGGTGGCTTAGGAAGCAAAGTGGTGTTGGATGGAAATGTGGCAAAAAAACCTGCCACCAGGGATGTCCCTGGATCCCTGAAGTGTCCCAGGGGCTTGGAGCCAGCTAATTCCCTCCTTTTTTTCCTTACTAAGAGGACGCTGGGAGGGTGGGGAGGGGCTGGAATGATTTCCCAGACAAGCTGTAGCTGCTCCTGGATCCCTGGAAGAGTTTGGAGCAGCCAGGGGCAGTGGGATAGTGGGAGATGTCCCATGGCAGAGGTGGCACTGGCTGGGCTTTAATGTCCCTTCCAGCGCAGCCCGAGCGCTCCCTGAGCCGCCGGGAGTGCCCCAGAGCAGGAGCAGTTAATGACAATTAATAAAGTCATCAATAATTGACGGGGAGCCGCCGCTCGGCAGCGCCGGGCTAACATTCCAGCCGGGCTGGCTGCTCCGGGGAATCAAAGAGTTCCCTTTTCCCTTTCCCCGTGGCTGTGCTCTCACAAAGGCTCCCCTTGTGCCAGGCTGGAATTTCTGGCTGCCCCGGAGCCGGGAATGACCCGGGACACGGCGGGACAGGGACACACAAAGGGCCGGGCTCTGCTCCCTGCTCCTGCTCCCGCAGGGTTCTGAATCCCGCAGGGATTTCTGATCGGGGGAGAAAAGGGAGAGGCAAGGACCTGGGCTGGAGATCCCTGGCGGCGTTTTCCCGTCACATCGAGTGTTTTCTCCTCAAATTTCGGGTTCATTTCAATCCGGACACGTTCGGTTCCCTGAGTGGAAACCAGAGGCTGGAATTTCTCTCCCTTCAGAAATCACGCACAGCACAACGGCGGCCTTAAAACATCCCCTCCCAACAGCCAGGGAAATAAAAGCGATGTTCCCAGCGTTTTTCCAGCAGTTTCACCTCTGCCATCTACCGGCACCTGCCCGGAGTCACCGCTGTGGATGTCCCAGAGCCAGAGCCTGCCTGGAATTGTGGATTCCACAAACTTCCGAGCAATTCCCGAGCTGCTGATGGGAGCAGCTGAGGTGAATCTGTCCCGCTGCGGCTGTTCCTGCGCTGCCCGAGGTGAACGAGGGGAAAGCTGGGGCTGAGGGACACCTGAGAGGTTTGGAAAGGGAATATTCCAGGGGGGAAAGCGGCTCTTCAGGAACCTGGAGGTGGCAAAAAGCACAGAGAGCGTTTATTGCCATCACAGGGGTTTGTCTGGAAGGCACCAGAGCAGAAAATCAAACCCTTCTCCGAGCAGCAAACATTTATCTATTTAATGAAGCAGTGTTCTAATTTAACGTGTTTAATGGGTGTCTTCAACTTGGCTAAATCCTAAAACAATTCAACGGTTGCTACCTGGGGCAGGGGGAGAGATTTGAAGTTTCTTTGGCTTTATAAAAACTTGGAGGTTGTGAAGGGAAAACGCCTTGCTTGATCAAAGCACTGGAATTGTTTTCAGAGATCACCTTTCCCTAAAGCTGAACGTACAAACTCCGGAGCATTTCTGTCACAGAGCCTGACTTAGAGACCTTGGCAAGCTGGGAAAATGCAGCTCCTCAAATCCCATCCCTCCCTTTTCCCCTCCGATTCCCAAGAGAAAATAAATTTAAGAGCTGAGAATGTTTTGGGTTCTGGGCTAAGATAACACGAGCTTCAGTTGGTGTCTGCACATCAGCTCTGGAAACCATGTCATTTTTATTGTGTGTGCAAACATGCACAGTGGGAAAAGAATGCAGTTGGTGTTCCCAAAGGAGAGGCCCCAGCCCTCTTCCCTGGAGGAGCAGAGCACATGGAATGGAATTCCAGGAGCTCCCTCAGCCCTCCTGACAGGGTGGGCCCAACTTCTGCCACTCCAGCTCTCCCTGGGATGGGAATTTTAAGGAATAATCAGAGCAAATGTTCCAAGGGAAGGAAGGAGAAATCCAGCAGGGACAGGGGAGAGGGAACTCAGGGGAGGGAACTCAGGGGAGGGAACTCAGGTGGTGCTGCTGCTGCTGCTGCTGCCCATGGCCATGTAGAGGATTTCCTTGTGGAAGCTGGCCTGTGCATTCATCAGGTGGAAGAGGTTCAGGAAGCTGCTGTCCTCCTCATCCCGCTCCCCTGGCAGGCACAGAAACCACGGGAAAGGAACAGTGAAGGCAAAGAACTCACCCAGGGAAGCTCAGGGGGCGAAGGTGCCTCAGGGACAGCTCTCAGCAGGAGAAGGAGCAGCAGGGATTTATCCTGCTGGGATTTATCCTCAGCCTCTGCCCCATGGCAGCACAGCCCCCAAATCCTTCACCAGCCTGCCCAGGGACACACCAGGAACAGGAGCTGAGCTGAGCTGAGCTGAGCTGAACTGAACTGAACTGAGCTGAGCTGAGCTGAACTGAGCTGAGCTGAGCTGAGCTGAGCTGAGCTGAGCTGAGCTGAGCTGAGCTGAGCTGAGCTGGGCTGGGCTGGGCTGGGCTGAACTGAGCTGAGCTGAACTGAGCTGAGCTGAACTGAGCTGAACTGTGCTGAGCTGAACTGAGCTGAGCTGAACTGAGCTGAGCTGAACTGAGCTGAACTGAGCTGAACTGAGCTGAACTGAACTGAACTGAGCTGAGCTGAGCTGAGCTGAGCTGAGCTGAGCTGAGCTGAGCTGAGCTGAGCTGAACTGAACTGAGCTGAGCTGAGCTGAGCTGAGCTGANCTGAGCTGAGCTGAGTGTTCCTGGCTCCAGCTCAGCTCCACCATCAGCCCTGAGGCTCTAGCAAGGCTGGGGACAGGCAGCAGCTGCAGCTGGTGCAGGTTTAGGCTCAGCTCAAAGGGACATCAGGCCTGGCTTTCTGGTGGGACTGATTTTAAACCACTCTTGGTTTCACCATCCATGGCACCAGGAATCCCTTAGCAAGAGAATTTTAAATAAATATTTCTTCCCAATTATGACATTTGCTTGGTTATTTCTGTTGCCCAGAGCAGCTGTGGCTGCCCCTGGATCCATGGAAATGTCCAAGGCCAGGTTGGGCAGGGCTTGGAGCCACCTGGGACAGTGGGAGGTGTCCCTGCCCATGGTAGGGGGTGAAACAGGACGAGCTTTAAGGTCCCTTTCCCACCCAAACTATTCTGAAATTCAGGAAATCTGTGATTTTATGTTCTCAAAGCCCTCAGGCTCTGCAGGACTGCCCTGCCTGGGGAGGGAGGGAGGGAAGGAGGGGAGGCCAGGCTGTTCTGGATGCCATGGCTGGCTCCAGGAGTGGCCCAGGAGCTGGCCCAAGCCCAGGGGCTGAGCCTTACCAGCCAGCACTGCCTGCAGCATGTCCATGAGCATGCGAGCAAAGGCGTTCTCCAGGCACTGCAGGAAGTTGTTCCTCTCCCAGGGAGTGCTGAAAACCTTGCAGACCTTCTGCATCATCTTCACTGCCCAGTCCATGCAGTACAGGTCCTTCTCACACACCTGGAGGGCAAAGGAAGGGTTAAAAACTCAGTTTTTGTCCAAATCTTAGCATTCACTATTGGTTCTGGAGCAGCTGTGGAGGCCTGGAGAAGCAGGGGTTGTGATGTGGACACAGAGATTGCTCTTGCTGGCACAAAGGGAATTTTGCTGGTGGTTCTTCTCCTCAGGGATGTGCTGGACAGGCAGCAGAGAGGTGGAAGAACACCCAGCTCCTGGCTGGATTTATTCCTGGCGTGTGGGAGCAGGTGGGGAGACTTTTCCAGCCTGAGGCAGCAAATGTGGGGGCAAAGAGGCTGTGCTGAGCTGTACTCACCAGAACCATGAAGACCATGAGCCTGGCCAGCTCCACAGCTCTGCCATTGACAGCTTTGCTGGCCAGGAAGGTGAAGCAGATGCTGTTCCCACTCAGGAGGAGGAGCCGGGCGTTGTTCTCCATCAGCCACTCCTGGGGAACCACTTGGGAGTGATGGGGAGAGAGAATTCAGTCAGCTCAGAGAGAAAGGGCGGCAGTGGAACTGCACAGACAACCCCTGCCAGGGATAATCAGAGCTCTCCACTGAGGCACAACCTCAGCTTTTTTCAAAACTTTTCAAAACTCTCCGTGTAGCTGATAAAATCGTTCAGGAGATTTTTTGCCTGAGCAAACTCCACGTTTGGAAAACGTCTCCTGAATAATTCAAGGTGGGATTTGAGTTTTAAAGGTCTGCACGGGTTCTTAAAAGGTTTCTCTGTGGGGAATGACAGCCTGGATGTGTGAGGGGCTCTGGGTTTCTCTCATCCCAGCCTGGCTTCCCAGTGGGATGATTTTTTCCAGTTAAGCCACGGCTACTGAGAGGAATTTTGCAGCACGCAGCTGGGTTGGGAGGACGTGAGGATGCATAATCCCAGGCATTAATGATAAAGGCAAAAACACACCTGACAGCTCATCCACAAGACTGATAACATCATCTGCTGTCCATTCTCTAGCTTCTGTACCATACAGCAGCTTAATTGCATCAGCTAAACCCTTCAGACTGGTCTCATCTGTTGGTCCTTCTATCATTTTCTGCCAGACCACGTGTCCTGAGTGATATAGCAATCACAACTGCTAGTAAGTGACATTTTTTTAAACAAAGGAGTTGCTAAACTGAGCCCCACAGCAGAGGCAGAGGAGTTCAGGTGACACCATTGTGGCTTTGTGATTATTTTCCATCTGTCATTTTAGCAGGGACAGTGAGTCAAACTTAAAGAAAGCCAGGTTTAATAATTAAGTGAGAAAACGTGTTTTCCTTCAGGGAAATAGGTGCTTCTTTGAGATGGATTTGAGTTAAGTCTACCCCAAGCAGGAGAGAATAGAGGAGTAAAGGTGTCATTGAATTGTAACTTACACCTCTGTGGGTATAATTTATATTTTTTTCTCTGTGTTAGTGATGTCTGGTTGCACAGAACAATTTTTTTCCCAGGCAATGCAGTGGCTTCAGGTGGACAGAGGGCAGGTTTAGCTTGGATCTTAGGAAGGAATTCCCTCCTTTCCTCACAGGGAAGGTGAAGAGGGTGGGGAGAGGCTGGAATGATTTCCCAGACAAGCTGTAGCTTCCCCTGGAAGGGTTTGGATGGGGTTTGGAGCAGCCTGGGACAGTGGGAAAGTGCCCACACCCATGGCAGGGGTGACGCTGGGTGGTCTCCACGCTTCCAACACATTTTTTTGGGGGGGGATTTCCTGCCAGAAAAATCTCCTCCCCGGGGACCCACACTCACCATCGCGGGAGGACACGGGCCCGAAGATGATGTAGAGCAGGCGGGCCTGGTTAACCATGGGCCAGGGTTTGAGGATGCGGGTGAGCCAAAAGGCAGAATCTCCGCGGCGGTTCCCGGACAGCAGCACCCCGCGGCAGAACAGGCGGATCCGCAGCTCCAACCTCCGGGAGCTTCCTGGGAAAACCAACCGGGCTCAGCAACGCCCGAGCCTGGCCCCCTGCACACCCCCTGCCCCTCCTCAGCAAGGGAAAAGGGGATTTTTGTAACGCCGTGAACTCCGGGTTCATCTCTCTCTTCCTGAATTTTGATGGGTTTGCCCTAATTTGTAGGGGCAGCCCCGGGGAGCAGCCGGGGTTTGGTTCCCGGGTTCTGGAAAATTGGAGGGGGCTGTGGCTGGAATTCCACAGAAATTCCCTGTTCTGGGTCGGGAAGTGGGAGAGGTTCTTGAGAGGCGTTTGTCCCATGGGAGCTGGGGTTCAGAAATGTCAAACCTCACTTTTTACCGCTTCGCTTCGGGTCTCAGTTTTGTTTCTGATTCCTTGCCCGTTGATTCGATTGTTGTAGGGTAGGAAAGGTTCAAATCCTGCCCTCCCCAGGATGGCACTTTGGGGGTTTTGGGACTGCTGATACTTTGGGGGTTTAGGGGTGCTGACACTTTTGGGGTTTTAGGGGTGCTGACACTTTTGGGTATTTAGGGGTGCCAGCACTTTGGGGGTTTTGGGGGTGCTGACACTTTGGGGTTTTTGTGGGTGCTGGCACTTTGGGTTGTAGGGGGGCTGGCACTTTGGGGTTTTTAGGGGTGCTGGAACATAGGGGGTTTAGGGGGTGCTGGCACTTTGGTGTTTTTGGGAATTTAGGGGTGCCAGCACTTTGGGATTTTAGTGGTGCTGGCATCTTTAAATTTTTGGGGGTGCCAGCACTTTGGGATTTTAGTGGTGCTGGCATCTTTGAATTTTTGGGGGTGCCAGCACTTTGGGATTTTAGTGGTGCTGGCACCTTTGAATTTTTGGGGGTGCCAGCACTTTGGGGTTTTAGGTGTGCTGGCACATTGGGGGTTTTAGGAATGCTGACACTTTGGTTTTTTTGGGATTGCCAGCATTTTTGGGTTTTAGGGGTGCTGGACCTTTGGGTTTTGGGACTGCTGGCACTTTGGGGTTTTTTTGGGGTGCTGGCACCTTGGGTGTTTTGGGGGTGACAGCACTTTGGGTTTTAGGAGTGTTAGCATTTTGAGGGTTTTAGGGGTGCTGGAATTTTGGGTTTTGGGACTGCTGGCACTTTGGGGGTTTTTTGGGGGGTGCTGTGTGCTGTGAGTTACCTTTTTTGGGGTTTTGGCTGCTCTGAATTACCTTTTTGGGGGTTTTGGCTGCTCTGAGTTACCTTTTGGGGGGTTTTGGCTGCTCTGAGTTACCTTTTTGGGGGTACTGTGTGCTCTGAATTACCTTTTTGGGGGTTTTGGCTGCTCTGAGTTACCTTTTTGGGGGTTTTGGCTGCTCTGAGTTACCTTTTTGGGGGTTTTGGCTGCTCTGAGTTACCTGGTTTGCCGCTGACAACCGTCTGCACCTTGCGGGCCAAATTGCTGAGCTCCCAGAGGAAGTTGAACACCCGGTGGCACTCGAGCTCATCCCAGCCTGCCGTCAGGATCTGAAAGGGGAAATGGAGTGAAAATGAGCAGAATTTGGGTTCCCAATGCCGGTGCTCACAGCAGATAAACACAATTTATCCTGCAGTGTCTCCGGAGAGGGAGGGAAGGGTTAAGGGGAGGGCTTTGGTTGAGGTGCTCGGTACTGAAATTGGCCAGAGAAGAAACTTTCTAACGGGATTTGAAGCATTAGAAAGCAGGAATTCATCACCCTGATGCCTTCCAGAATCAAAAGCTGCTGAGAATATCCCAAAATCTGATTTACATGAAGTTACATGGAAGGTATTTACTACAAAAATATCCCAGCACCAATAATCACCTGCCTTGCTAAGGCAGGATCTTAATTTTTATATTGTTTTCTGTTAATTTTAAGCTACCACAAGCAGAAACTGTTCTGTGATGTGTGGAGCAATTTCCCTGGAAGCTGAAGCATCTCTGCTCCTGACCTGTGAATTTGGAGCTATGGGATAAAATGTTTTTTTAATTTTCTTTCTCCTCTGTCTTCTTAGGTAATAAATTGCTGATCAAAATCCAGACTGGCTGGGAGTGAAATCCAGGCCAAGCAATTCTCAGCAGTTAAATCAGCAACTTTCAGCACCAGAAAGAAAACTCAGAGAACTGTGTGAATAAACAGCACCCCAAACCACTCAAAATAATAAAAAAACAAACCAAAAACAGTTTATCATTTCAAAAATCTTGCAAAACACAGATGGATTTAGAAAAATGCCTTAATTTTCTTTTTTTATTTGTGCTACTTGGCTGGTGTGCATGGGGATACTGTACCTGTAAGAACACCCCATAGCACTGCAAGCCCAGGCAGTGCAGAGGACTGGCACAACCATTCAGCTTGAAACAGGAAACCTGCAAGTGCAAACAGCAGTGGTTTATCCTAAATGACCAATAAATAAATCATAAATAAATCCTAAATAAAATTGCTGTGATTTTATCATAAATAAAACTGCTGAAATTCTCTGTGTCCCTCTGTTCAGAGGGGTTCAGGAGGATTCCCTCCCCTCTTTGTGTGAGTTCTGGGGATGTTGTGGAAATGAGTTATTGAAGTGAGTTATGGCAGCTGCTTTAGGGGTGTATGAAAGGGTTTGGGAAGAAAAACCTCGTTTTCATGGCAGAAAAATACATTTTTCATGGAGGAAAAAGCCTGTTTTCAGGGAGGAAAATTTCTGTGAAGGGCTGTGCAGATTTTAGTAGCCCAGGAAATGATGAGGAGCTGAGAAAGTCTGGGAAGGTGGAACAGGCTCATGTCCAACACACTGGAGTTTGGCATTGATATTAGAAAGACTGATTCCAAATCAATAAACTGATTATTCAGAGGTGATAAACTCCAGCACAGAATCACAGAAGCACAGAACCAGAACCACAGAATCACAGAACCACAGATACAGAACCAGGGAATCATAGAAACAGAGAATCACAGAACCACAGAATCACAGAATCATAGAATCACAGGATCACAGGATCACAGGATCACAGAAACAGAGAATCACAGAACCACAGAATCACAGAATCATAGAAACACAGAATCACAGAAACACAGAACCACAGAATCACAGAATCAGAGAACCACAGGATCACAGAACCACAGAATCACAGAATCATAGAAACACAGAATCACAGAAACACAGAACCACAGAATCACAGAACCACATGATCACAGAATCAGAGAATCATAGAAACACAGAATCACAGAATCACAGAATCAGAGAACCACAGAATCACAGAACCACATGATCACAGAATCACAGAATCACAGAATCACAGAACCACAGATACAGAACCAGAGAATCATAGAAACACAGAATCACAGAAACACAGGATCACAGAATCACAGAACCACAGGATCACAGAATCACATAAACACAAAACCACAGAAACACAGAATCACAGAACCACAGATTCACAGAATCACAGAACCAGGGAATCACATAAAAACAAAACCACAGAAACACAGATTCACAGAACCACAGAATCACAGAAACAGAGAATCATAGGATCACAGAATCACATAAACACAAAATCACAGAACCACAGAATCACAGAACCACAGAATCACAGAACCACAGAAACAGAGAATCACAGAACCACAGAATTAACCAGGTTGGAAAAGACCTTTGAGGACATCAAGTCCAACGTATGACCTAACACCTCCTCATGAACTAAACCACCAAGTGCCACATCCAGCCTTGTTTTAAACACCTCCCTGGCAGCACTCTCCAATGCCCAGTCGCTCCTTCTGTGAAGAATTTTTTCCTGATGCCCAGCCTAACCTTCCCCTGGCACAGCTGAAGGCTGAGTCCTCTTGTCCTGGTGTCCTTTCCACAAGGAATTGACCTTGTGGAAACAGGATCCCCAGGCTGGAAGATCCCTGCAGGATCAGAGTCCAGCCCA